>JANAVB010014796.1:31944221-31972868 GCA_029216955.1 Iris pallida | reverse complement strand
ATACTCAACATAAAACAAATACTCATTAACTGGCACTGGCTCACTGCTTGCGTAGGCCTATGGCCAAGAGCCTACAGCAGGTCAAGCTGGAGGGAGGGGGAATGAGTCCCCTGCTGCTGCTAATGTAGCCTACTGTTTTGGCCTGGCCTGCTGCCACTTGCCCTACCTGCAGGCAATAGCCTCAAGCCTTAGCCCAACATCTGCAGCATCAGTGGCCTTAGCCACATCTGCTGCCACTTCCTACAGCAGTCAAGCTGGAAAAGGGGGGGAATGAGTCCCCTGCTGCTGCTAATGTATCCTACTGCTTGGCCTGGCCGGCTGCCACTTGCCCTACCTGGCAATAGCCTCAGGCCTTAGCCAACATCTTTCTGATAGTTCACTATATATACACAATGAATCTGACAGAAACTCCACACAACAGTTTCCCACAACATATGTTGAATTGTGATCTTATAAATGTGTGTTTTTAATCAGGACTTATATCATTATATCACATTTATTAAACCTTGTTTTATCTTTTGCAGGGTACATGTGCTGTGGACACAGGTCTTCATGTGACTAAGTTGTATGTTATGGTATGGGATATTGGATAGTTTTGATAAAGTACTAGCTATATTGGATACTGATCTATAGATTTTTGTGAAGATGTATATATTGGGCCTGAGAAATGTGGAATGATAGCTAAAGTGTACTCTATTTTGAGACAATGGAATGTACCCTATTTTGAGACAATGAAATGGAGATTAATGTTATTTTTAATGTTTGTTGTGAATATGGTTCAAATTAAGTGGTTGTTTTCGAATTGAATTGAGCAGGGTTTGGAATGTATAACATGCAGTATAGAGCGTTATAAATGTTATACAAATGACCAATCATAACGCTTTTAAAATGTCCTGACTCCAACCATATTAAATATTCATAACATTTTACATAACTATCCATAACGCTTTGAAAATAGAACGTAGTAGAAATTCATACTATTAATGACGTTTTCGGACGATTTATCTATAACGCTTTGAAAAACATTTATAACACCCGATTTCATAACGCTTGGATTAAGAAAAAAAATCGTCATGGTTCGTGATTAATGACGGTTTTTAGCCGTCATTAAAGGGTATTTCTGTTGTAGTGACCGAACTCGGCCCGAGTTATGTCTCAGTACAAATGTAAAATATTTGTCAAATTCTGTTGCACAAAAGTGAATGGTATGTTTGGTAAGTGGACTTTGGATGGGAAGGTTGTATAGGAGAGTGGACTGTGATTAACCTAAGTCAGTAGTATCCAGTCGATCTTACAATTTATATCCTAGACTCAATAAAGATAAATATATAATAAATTGTAAAATAACTCGGACTGATTCCAATGAGAATGAGCTTCAGAATAATGATTTGCATGCTTGCTGGTGTAGTAGTACGTTCTTTGATATTGATTTCACTTGACCTGAAATGATTAACAACAGTTCTTATATTTTGTGCATTGACTTAAGTTATTGTCGATTATCAAAATCGGGTGTGACCATGGAATGGGCCAACAAGAGAGAAAGTAAGAGAGAGAGAGAGAGAGAGAGAAAGATGTCAACCCAGCGTGCATAATATTCTTATGCACATGTAACCTATGCGCCACAACTAACTTCGTGAATTTTGAGCCCAAGTTCATCTTGAGGTGATTGAGAGCATTACAGAAGTTCATCTTTGAACTTGGTGGTTCCTAGGAGCATATTGTCACGACCCGCACCCGCTTTTCGGATACGAGACGTGTCCAAGCCAGCCTACGCCGCAGAGTCGGCGGTAGAACGCTGTCAAGCCCGCAAGAAATAAATGCTCAAGAAATAACATTTGCTGCTCATTCACATTTCTAATTTTGTTACAACATTTACAACATTTATAATTGAGAAAATACAAGATTTACATTTAATAAAATGAATACAACTGCTATCTATTTCTAGGTTTCTGTCTGCAAGTACACCCGTATCTCCCACGCTAAGTGAATCCATGGCTAACCTAAAAAATGTTGGTTTCCAGTCAGAAATGGAACAAGTACACAAACCGACGACAATGCGAAGACACAATAGAATTAACAAGACATGAAAATGACATATGAGATATGCAAACTGAAAAATACTGATGACATGGCACGGTGGAGATGAAAAGAAAAAAATAAAAGACATCTACCTAGGTGGTGTGAAATATCCGTTTCGACATGTGAACGGCTAGGGGGTAAATCCGGCACCTGTACGTGTCGTGTACAGGTGCTATTGTTCACGAATAGACATCATGGGATAGTTCTGGGTAGTCCACATGTCTACTAAGATATTTCTCCTCCCGACTACTCCGTGTGACGAGCGTGTCAACAAGCAGCAAGATGTATAGACATGAAATGAAAAGACTACTATGAGATCGAAAGCAATCAGAAAGTGCACTTGCCTGAAGTCCTTAGCTGGTGAAACCAATAATTCCGTCAGGTTCAGAATAGTCCAGTTAGCTAGGTTGATATGCAGACATTCGGATTGGCAAAAAGATATAGGAATACAATTAGTTGCAATCAATGATTAATCTAGAAGATATTTTAATATAAGAAGGTTACTCCTCCTCCCAATATCCTTAAGGAAACTATTTATTTATAAACTATTTATAAATTAGTCATAACTCTTAAAAGACTATATATTATTTAGGAAACTACTTATGATATTTTGAAAATAATATTGATTGGTTAAACATATCTTAGGCAAATACGTTCAAAAAGTCTAGTAAATCGTTTTTAGGTAAAACTCTTTATATCAGTTGTAAAACTCACAAGTATACCAAGCCTAAATAATACACCCAAAATAGTTTTAAAGTATATTAAGCTCAAAAGCCACTTATTAATACTGCTAGATATTGGGCTTAGGCTCAATAATCATTTTTTTTAAAGACTTTAAGAGTCTACTAACTAAATCAAGACCAAAATGGATTAAGCCCATAGATATAAACCAACTAAAATTTGAATCCAAATAAACTAACCCATAGAATTCATTAAAATGCATATTAGAATTATTTATGATACATATAATATTAACCTATCAAAAATTATGCCTGTATGAATATAGACCCATAATTTTAAACTAAACCCAATCTTTAATTCTCATTTATTAGGAAGCAATGGCTTAGGGAGCAGATCTGCTCTCGTGGGCTCAAGGTCAAGATATTAATTCTAGCCATTAATTAGGGCCTGTGAATTAGCCCAAAGCAAATATTAGTATGCCCAAAGATTCTAGGCAAAGATTCTCATATTATAGCCAAGCTACATGTTACTTTAATAGGGGCCATGGCTCACAGCAGACTGCTGTTCGCATTGTACATTATTGATAATGTCTTCATATAAAAATCCAAAGAGAGGAAGGAAAGGTCAGCAGAGTTATCACTCTGGTCAAAGTCCTCACTACATAAACCTTGATGATTTTAATTAAAAGCTAATTAGTTATCTTAACCAAATAAAAGGCAAAGGGTTTCTGTGCTCAATCACACTCAAGCCCCAAACAGGAAATCAAAATAAAAAACGAAGGAAAAGGGGAGGTCGGGAGCTCACAAGGGGGAAACTCCGGTGGCGGCATCGTCGGGAGAAGTGGTGCGTGGAGGCGCTAGGCGCGGCAGTCGGGATCCAACCGGTGCGACGACGACGGAAACTCATCGCGGCGGTCGCTCGGGGCGTGAAGACGGCGGTGTGCGCTCGAGGAGGAGTGGAGGTCGGCGTCGGCCCGGCGCGGAGGAGAGGGGTTTCCCCGAGAAAGTGGAGGCGCAGCGCCAACGAGTGGCTCGTTGGAGGAGGCGGATCCAGGCGGAGCGGGGATGGCGCTCGCGGAAGGCGGGGCAGCGCCATCGATCCGCGGGCACGGCGATGAGCGCGGATGCGGAGGAACTGCTCGCGGAGGAGCTGGCGAGGGTTCCGGGTAGCGGTGGGGAGACTCCACCGCGGTCGGTGTGCCTGCGTGCGGTGAACCCCAGCTCTGGGCCGAGATGGGGCGGGATCCGGCCAGCGAGGCAGAGAAGGTCGGCCACGGCTCCGCACGAGTGCGGCAGAATGCGAGAGTCCCGGCGGTCGGCTCTTCACGGCAGGCGGCCTCGGTCAGCGCCGTACGCGGTCGCCGGGAAGCGAGGCGCAGACCCGCGGGGAGAGTCGCGCCGTGGCGGTGAGGGCGGTGTTCCTGGCAGGTACGTGGGTGTATCCGGTTGTGGTTGTTGGGACGTCTGTGTCGGCATGTCGACACGAACACGGCAATTGAAATTGTAATGGTGGAATAAGATTTGATTGGACACGGACACACGGGTCCGGACACGGTATCGATTGATGGTGGCTGTGTTTGGTTATGATGCTTGTGGCTATGTTGCTGCCGATGATCACTGTGGGGGTATTTATGCACACATGATCTTGGCGAGGCCACTATGAACGCTGAGCATCTCCAACCGCACTGGATTACGCCAGTTTTAGCGGGGGGAGGTGCTCCAACCGCACGGGAAAACCGAAAAAAAATTTGGGGGTTGCTACAGGAACTCGCCATATGTGGGGGGGGGGGAGAAAATTTGTTGCCGGTCACTGGATAAGCATATGGCCCACCATTTTTCCCTTTTCAAACTAGATATTAAATTTAAAACATTGTTAAAATTGAAATTAAAATTAAACTAATCATGAAGGGATGTTGTAGATGATAAATATTTCTTAAATTATTTTAGTTTGATCAAAATAATTACAAATATTAGATTATTTAAAGCTTTCAACAATGTTTTTAATAATAAATTTTTTATATTAAAATTAATTACGCAACTATTACTTATCATTGAATGTTTAATTTTTCAAAAAAATAATGTTAAAATGGATAAGTAAAAAGAAGTGTTGGGTTGGTTGCTCAAAAATTAAATCGGTATCTATTTGAATTTTGATAGTAACATGGATTTTCTCAATATCTCAAACAATAATTTTCATTAAAATGGAAATAATACATTACAAGAGCTGAGAAATACATTTCTTCATTGACATAACACATATGCATACAACAAGCATAAATTAATTTACAAAAAATACATTTATTCATTGCCAAGCATATGCCATAAGTGCTCAATCAGCCTGTTCCGAAGCTCAAAATGAGCCTCTCTGTCCTGAATATTCTTATCGATCAAGGAATGATCGGAACCGGTCGTCCACATTGGTCTCAATATCTTCAGCTCCAGAAGGCCCATCGTGAGTGC
Source organism: Iris pallida (assembly GCA_029216955.1). NCBI lineage: Eukaryota > Viridiplantae > Streptophyta > Magnoliopsida > Asparagales > Iridaceae > Iris > Iris pallida. Next base: position 31,967,649 of record JANAVB010014796.1, on the reverse strand, counting down.
CAATGTCTGCTTCCTCATCACGTTCATCTTCCACGGTCATGTTATGTAGTATCACACAAGCGGTCATGATGTCGTGTAGCACTCGTTTATCCCAAAAACGTGATGGTCCTTTAATGATAGCAAAGCGTGCCTGAAGCACTCCGAAAGCACGCTCCACATCTTTTCGATATATTTCTTGAGATGTGGCAAAGAGTCGGGACGGCATTCAATGAAAAGATAGGCGATGGAAGCAGAACAAACAGATCTCTGGAAAGTCGTATGGAATATATTAAGAAGTCTATAAACAAATTCCGAGGTTGCATACGACAAATCGAGCGACTAAATCAAAGTGGCTCTTCTGAATTGGATATAGTAAGTATTTAAATTCGAATTTGGTTTTCATTTTTCAATTTCATTTTATCTCTTTCTGACGCTTTGATCCTTATTTTGTTTAAACTATTTTGGTTAGTTTACGAAAGCTCTAACTATGTATGGAGAAACATGCGGGGAAAGGAAAGGATTTCAGCTTAATCATGTCTGGCCAATCCTCAAAGATGTTGAGAAATGGGCAGAACCAAAAGGTGCATGTTCAAATCAGGGGTTTTGTTCATCGGATGCGAACTCAGAGACCGCAATGGATGGCAACATAGGGAGTGAAAATTTTCCTACTATGGGTGATGACCAGTCTCCTACAAACATTTCAGCAAGTCGGCCTATCGGAAGAAAGCAGGAAAAGCTGAAAAGAAGGCAATCAATGGAGGGTAATTCAGAAGAGGATTATTCTTCTAACGTGCAGGAACTGAATGAGAAACGTGAGGTTAATAGGGAGAACAACAGATGATGATGATAAAACTTGAAAATGAAAAGATAAAATTAGAACTACGAGCTAAACAAGTGGAACTGCGAGCTAAACAAGTGGATCAACGTGATCGTGAAATAGCTCTTCAGCGTGATATTGAAGATAGAAAAATATTGAAGGTAGATTTGAGTAAGATTGTTGATCCAGAAGAACGCGCATATTATCAAAAGAAGAAACAAGAAATTGTTAACAGGAACGAATACAATGCTCATTCGAATGATTTGCAAGGATTTTCTCAGCTTCTTGGAGGAGCGAGAGGATTTTCACACTTTGCTGGAGGCTCCGGATATGTAGGAGGAAACTCATATGGAAATCCAGGTGGAGTTCATGACGGAGGCGACAATTTCGAATATTAACATATATGACGATTAAATTATCAGTATTTTGTTTTTCGGTATTTATGTATGTTTATCTTTGCTTATTAGAATGCTATGTTTGAATGTTATTTCTTTCGGGGCGGGTTATATAGATCCCCATAGTTTTTATTATCTCAATTTGCATTTTACCTTTAATTTTAAAAAATTATTATTTTAATAATATAAAAAAATAGTAAATATTAGGCTTATTTTAAAGCGCTCGACGAGACCTTTGTAATTATAAAATTATTAAATTAAAATACTTTAAGTTACCATTAATAATAATGGAATGTTTAGTTTATCGTTAAATTAAATGGAAGATGGAGGGGGGAAATGGAGGGATGGGTTGGAGCTCCCTCCATTTTCCATCCTCCATAATTGGAATATTCCCGGAATATTCCTCCCATCCCTCCAAATTTGGAGGCATGGGTTGGAGATGCTCTGAGTTCACTGCAGATGACCTGCGTGTGAGAACTTCGCATGGCCACTCTGCACTAGATTACTCTGTAGTTCAACTGCGTGCGAGGCCTCAGTGCGCCCATTCTCAATGCTACTAGTTCTATGCGTGACATGTCCATGTGTGCATTGTGATCTAGCGTAAGGTGTTTATGCGCGCCAGTGTTCCTTGAAGACCATATTCGCCTATGCGGAAGCAACACCATCCACCACATCAATCTTTCTTCCATAATAGCTATCAATAGAGAGATTAGCATCATTTTATCCATTAACATTGATAGTGCATACTATTTGATTTGGGCTCCTTAGTGGAAAGTTTCTTTATACTTGATATTGTCCACAAAGTCTGCTCTTTCATCTTTGCTATTATAAAGATTGTTTGAATATTATTCAAAATGAGCTAAGATGTATGTATATCCTCACGTCTAATAATTTAATCATTCTAATTATGTATATCCCTCATGTAAAATAAATTCTAAAATCTTCTCAACTACCTAAACTATATCTAAATCTTATAAATATCAATAACAAATCCGTAAAATATATTTAATATTCAAATCATATTTAAACTAACTACATGGTAGTATCTAAACATATATACAAAGTTCTAAAAACATATTTAAACAAAATTTAATTAAAATTATATTTAAACTAATTTATAATTTAAATTTTTATCTAATTTTTAGTAATATCGGAGATTTTTTTTCTTTTTGGTACGTGTATCGTACGTGAACATGACTACTCAGAATGAGTAGCACTCGGACACTGTACACTTGAAAGTCCTGGTATCATGAGATAACCATTAATGGAACTTTAAGATGAAGAAAGGAAGTCTATGTTTCATACATCTATATGTAAATGCAAGCAGTATATATATATATATATATATATATATATATATATATATATATATATATAATATATATATATATATATATATCGCATAGGGATTGATATACCTAGCCTGGGCTGTGTCCTTTGCGGCTGAGGAGTCGAATCAAGGGATCATATATTCTTCATGCGCGCCTTCTCCAGCCAAGTTTGGCGGCATTGTCGGCAGAACATTGGCTTCAATGTAACGCCTAACCTATAATTAAATGTGATTATGGAGGAGATTATGAATTCGAAGGCTCGCAGGAATGACACGTTCAACAGAGCAAGCATTCGTCTCCTCTCAGCTATTTGGCATATATGGAGAGAGGGGAACAGGCGTATATTCGAAGGTGTTGGAACGTCGATCACTGGTGTAATCAACAAACTGGAGATCATAAGTAGAGAAGCGAGATAGCAGGAGAGTTTCAAGCTTGTGAAGATTTGTAAAAGTGTAGTATGAAGATCCTGTAACAAACTATTTTATATATCAATGAAGTGTCATTTCTTCAATATATATATATATATATATATATATATATATATATATATATATATATATATATATATTACAAGTCAGATTATAATATAAAGCAAATGACCTCTAGCGGTTAAGAGAGATGCATGCGGCCCGAGTGGTCAGGAGTTCGAATTCCAGTGGGAGCAATTTCAGAAACAATTTACTTGGTTCCAAAAAAAAGATTATAATATATAAATATTTGATCTTGTATCAAGTGAAGTTCTATATAGGTGGTTGACGAATGGCTTAACCAAGTGCATCTGATTCAGCTAAGCTTTTCCTTTCAATTCTAACCTTGCCACTTACATATATGAGCACTGAATTAATGAAATAAAAGATGATCCTCTCATGGTAAGACTCCTCTTACAACTCTACGATCAAATATATGTATTTTGGTTCTTATTCTTCTTTTATAAGGTTCCAATTGAGTTCCAAGCGACCCTAAATGGTCCAACTATTGGATGTCTTAGTTTGGATGTGGGGAGTAATTAACCCCTAATAGATCATCAAGAGAATAAGCCTTTGTCATTGAATTTTTCAAAGAGAACAATTAACCTAGGGACACTCCAATGTGTATTCGTGTTGTTGAATTTGAAAGAAACTCATACAAGTTTGGAATAATCTTTAATTACAAAGAGAGCAAAGATCAATCGATTTGTAACAAAGTTGCTGAGAACACAGATTTGAAGACAATTGGAAAACTGTTGAAAGAACTCATTCTCGGGTGATAAAAAAACACCTTTGCTAAAAGCAAGATTCAACATTTTCTGTCGATCTACTCACAAGAAACAACAGCTCGATAAAACTTCTAGAATGCTCCTTTGTCACCATCTTGACATCAGACAGACCTTGGACGAGGCACTCTGTCACCCCCACTATCCTAGATAGGGCTATTATAGTCATTTTCATTATTTTTATTTAAATATTTATTCAAGCTATTATTATTAGTATAATTATATTGATGGTTAAAATAATTATTTTTAAAGGATAAATATATATTTATATATATACACAATTGAGTTTATTTGTAAAGTTTTTAAATATATTTAATAAATATAAGATACAAAATATTTAACTTTATTTATAAATAATTTCTGGTTACTTTATATAAATCCTATGTATTATTTCGTACATGGAGTATATATATATATATATATATATATTTATATATATATATATATATATATATATATATATATATATATATATATATATATACTAGTCATAACCCGTGTCCATAGGGCATGGTTCATTTAAGGTATTCCCCCTCAAAATCTTGGACCCCAATTTTAAACGAACAATAATAATTATGAGGCCCCCATCAAAATATTAAATCCCAATCACTGTTGGATGTGAATTTTCTTTGGATTCCCCATAAAACTCCACTCTCAATAATGCTCATCCACAACCATTATGAGTGCAAACCCCACTCTTTGGATTCCCCATAAAATCCCACTCTCAATAATGCTCATTTCCCATAAAACCCCACTCTCAATAATGCTCATCCACAACCATTATGAGTGCAAACCCCACTATTTGGATTCCCCATAAAATCCCACAACCGTTGATTCACCAAGATTAAATCCCAACCACTCTTTATCTTGGCACAGTCAGCCCTAGGATTCAAAAACCTTTGTTTTTGTATAAGATATATATATATATATATATATATATATATATATATATATATATATATATATATATATATATAGGCTTCGGCATTTTGTGCCTTGTTTGAAAAAAGAGAGGGTTTTAATATATATATATATATATATATATATATATATATAATATATATATATATATATATATATATATATATATATATATATATATATATATAGACATATATATATAATTTTATATAAAGGAAAAGAAATTATTTTTAAATAGAAATATTATAGAGAGAATATTTAATGGGTTTATATAAATAAATAATATATGTGTGTATGTATAGGTATAATATAGGTATGTACATATATGTGTGGTGTGTGTATATATATTTATATGTGTGTGTGTGTGTTTGTTGTGTGTGTGTGTGTGTGCGCGTGTGTACATATACATATACATATACATATACATATACATACATATACATATACATATACAATGATATATACTTAGTTAGCTAAAGCAAACACAACATAAAGCAAACCCACAAACCAAACCAACTCACACACACACGCACACAGCGTACAGCAACTAGCCCTTCCAACTTCTTCCATCAGTTTCAAATCAGCCTTTGGTATTCGGCAACAATAACCGACCCCACCCTTTAAACACGTTAGAGAGAGGGAGAAAGTTCTTCCTCTGTAGTGCCCCGAAATTCGTGATACGTATTTTATACGTGATCGTATTTCTGACCAGTATTTTTCATTTTCTTGACCAGTTAAGTTGTGGTATATTTCATACTTAGCATTGTAGTTTAATTGTCATTTATCATTCCTGGATTAATTCTGATTAATGGAGCTTGGTTTTATTTGGATAGGAGAAGGAATTGGTTTGGTTTGGTTTATTATGCATTGGACCATCTTAGCTAACCTCCACCCTAAACCAACTTATCCCCCCATTAAAATCCCCACCTAACACTCTCTCTCCTCATTATTTTCCTCCATTAATTCTTCTTCTTCTTCTCCACACAACTCTCCAACCCATTAGGCAAGTGCACCTTGCCACACATGAGAACCACTTTTATTTGTCCATTAGCTAGATTAGGCCATGGAGATCAACATTAGAACTTGACATTTTGTGATTTGGAGTTTCCATTGTTCTAGATCTAGGTTTTAACTATTTTCGGATTTATATAGTTTTGATCTATTTTGGTTGGATTTTGTGGGTTTTGATGCTTCTATGTGGAAGAGAATTCAATTTTACTCAAGTTAGAACTTTGAAAATCTAAATTTGGTTTTGATTTGGCTAAGTTGTGAAGATTTGAACTTGGTGTTCTTAGTGTTCTTGAGAGTTCAGCCATGGTGGAGCTCTCGGCCAATGCTTTTTAGCACCTGGCCGATTGCGCACTATTCCCTGGCCTGCGCTCTTTAGTGCAAGGCCATTTGCGCACCCTGACCTGTGCTCTTTAGCGCATGGCCATTTGCGCAAGATCCTTGGCCAGTGCTTTGCGCTGCGCTGGATTGCGCTGGCGCAAGCTAGCCATGCGCAAGCCAGCCATGCGCAAAGCAACCCCTGCGCAATTCGACCATTGCGCAATCCATCTCTGCGCAACCAACTCCTGCGCAGTTCACTCGCGCAGTCTACCTTCTGCGCAATCCATCTGTGCGCCATCTGCCCCTGCGCACTTGGCACCCTGCGCAGTTGGTACCCTACGCAGCTCGCCCTGCGCACTTGGCACCCTGCGCAGTATATACCCTGCGCAACCTACTTGTCTATGATGAATGTGTTTTTCTTGATCTTGGCTCTTCTATTGTCCTATTTTATATTAGTATTTTATTAGGTATTTTACGCCCATTTTTATCCTTACGTCTTTTGTCATGAACTTGATTTTACTTATCATGTTTGGAATGACTATTGTACATAGCACGGTATGATAAGGAACTAGCATAACATGACAGTGACCCGTAATGGTGCACTCCTGACATGACCAACCTGACCTGATAGTGGCCCGTCGTGGCGCACTCCTGACAAGTACCCTGACATGAATTATCTTGATAACTTGATAGTGGCCCGTGGCGGCGCACTCCTGACTTGACATGACTTGATAACTTAGCTTGACTTGTCTTGACACCGTGGGTGTTCCTGCTTGCTTGTGCAATCCACTCGTCTTGTCTTGCATCATGTCTAGGACGTGACCCTGGTTCCCACGGTCAGGGATTCATACTGAATCTGGCTAGGTTAGTGACTAGATTGATCAATTAGTTCATGGAGAAATTTCCCAGTTACCTGTTGCCCCTTTGGTCCCGGCCTTATATATATATACATGGGATTTGTTGCTATCCTCGAGATGAGCGCACTTCCAGCCCGCCGTCGAGCGTGGTACCTTAGGACACATGTATCTTACTACAGTGTGTCTGCTATATCATGTTATCTTTCCTTTTCTTGCTGGAGCATTCAGGTAGTAACAAACAGGTAACCGGATTTGGAATTCTTATTGCATCTTGTTAGTAATCAGGTCTGTGATAACCCTAGTTAGTTAAAGTAGTAAGCCGTAGTACTTGCTTGGCCGTGATTGATTGGATGGAGTCTAGTCCCTCTTGTCCTGTCCTGATCCTGTACAAGGTTATGACATGACATGACTACTCGTGCTTTACTTTAATCATGATTAATTACAGGTCTAGATTTCTTGTATTTTATCTTGCCGATAAATGGTAGGAGAAACCAAGTTCCGTTCAGACGAAGGGTTACCACCCCGGTCCTTGTTTGGTTTACGGGTTGTAACCTGGCTATCTGAATAGTCCCATGGTCATTTCATCGTATATCATCCTGTCATGCCTTTCCATATGTTCTGTCTTTTATCGATTCTGTACAAGATTTATCTTTTATATCTAACTATCATGCCTTTCTTAAATTACTGTCTCTTGTTATATAATTATATATTGTGCTGATTGCTGGCTTTTGTTCTTATTTCGTGGCCCCTTTGTGGCACTTGCTCTTTCTGGGGTCTGACCCAGCTGGTTTTGTATGGCCAGATACCGGCAGCAGCAAAGGATCTACCTACTTTCCAGCCCAATGGTGTACACTAGACGGAACCCGGGCAACGAGTGGGTTTTCTCTTTTGTTTCTCCCACTGTATTGTTAACTGATATTCTTTTGAGGCGTTAGCCGACGAGCACTTGTTAGCTCGATGCACTTTACTTTCTGTCTGCCTACGGGCTGTAATCATGATTGGCAACTCGAGGTTGATCATGTATGACTTAACTCTTGCTAGTCCTTATATTTTACGACTAGCTTCATGATCATCTGGATATGTAATGTTTGGGACGCCTTACAATTGTATATTTGGTGGTCTGATATCTTGTTACTATCATTACTTGTTGAGATTGAGACAATAGCTTGATTTGACCCTAAGAGACTGATGGTTTGTAGCGTACCCTCACATAGCTAGACAGCCGTGACCGTATAGCGGGATGGTTGCCGTTCCGTTATACGTAGCTGGCTGTGCACGTCCCCGTTCTTCAGTATTCTGGTTCTGGGGCGTGACATCCTCAACCCCAACCCTACGCCACCACGACAACCCAGCGCCGCCCTAACCGTGCGCGACCACCCAGACGTCGCCGTCGACCACCGCAGGCCGACACGCGAGTCACGGACGGCCGCCAGAGCCGCGTGCGCACCACAGCCTTCAGCTGCAACAGAAACCCGAACTTCAGGTACCACTTTTCTTCGTCTCATTTCTACGTATACACTCGATCAAAACAAGATCCATAAATTTTTACATGTAGTCGATATAACCCTCTTAGAACCCTATCAATAGATTCATATATAGCTGACCCTGTTGTCCGAAAATCGACACGAAGTTGTCGGGAAAAAAAAACATGCTAAAAAGAACAGTTTTAGGAACTTGACCCGCTATTTTTTGAAGGCGATTTCTCGCCAATCCATCGATAGATTCAAAAATCTGTTTGAAGAGACTTGTAGACAACCTATAGGGATTTGTAAACCATCTTCTAGATCCTGATTTCATCAACAGTGCGTCACGAAAACTGATTTCCAAAATCATGAAAAATAATGTTTCGAAAACTGAATTTTAAGAAAATTTTCCCGATACGACGTGCGTCCCGACAAACCGGGCAATGTGGTCGCAACCCGTAGGCATCGAAAGGCGCATACGGATGTTGTGGACATGTGGGATTTGACAGAACTCGATTTCGCTGTGTCCATGCGACGAAATCGATGCGTATCCATCGATATTATACCCCGTATCGACCCCTTTGCGTATTTGTCAATTACTTTGTGAACGTTCGTCATCTCGAGACGAAACTTACGCCAACAGGACCGTATCATTTTTGGTCATGTATGCCATATTTGGTCCGATTCTGAGAAGGTCGACCGGAACGCTATTTTGGCGGGCCCGCGACCCGATCCAACGGGCAAAATTGTGCTCGGCCCACCGAAATCCAACTTTGGACATACGGTTGGTTTGTCTCATCAAAATAGACCCGTAGACATATAGTTTGATGACTTTAGAGACCGTAAATACCAACACATTTTTTGGTACAAAGCGGATCCAACGGCGGACATCGTTTTGGCCCAAAATTACCGTTTTGTCCTTGTGTCCAGAATTGGACTTAAGCACAGGCTATTCTAGCTAATTTGACCATTCTGAGAATTTTGGTAATATCTATTTCAGCATTAGAAGACCGTTGTACGAGTTGACCATTCGTGGCTTGTATGATTTGGTAGTATTGATTCCTCAGCTCAGGATCACAGGCGAGTACATTCTCTGATAGTTTTCATTACTTTGATATCTACTATATTCGATTCAGCTATAGTATTTTACTTGATTCCTGACATGATGATACACGGACTAGTATACGTTGGATCTCGTCATGAGATGTTATTCCTGGTTTACCTAATATATGAGTACATGTTTGATCTTATTTTCTGTACTTGTATAGACACATATTTGGGAGTGGGCTGGTCCCCTGCTTTTGAATCTCGTGTCATGTCCGGATCCATTATACTATTCGAAGATGGGGAGTTATTAGAGGTCGTGTGATCAATACCCCACTGGTTACTACATGTGCATAGATCCACCCTCACCACACGTAGGGTGTAGCCTGACCTATTACTACTGGTGAATAGCTTTCCATTTTGGCTGGCATGATCCTCTATACATGTACTTGTGCATAGCCGGTCAAATGGAATAGCCTGATCTGGACCCAAGCAGGTCACATGACGCTTTAATATCTCATGGCACTTTCTTTTTATGTTTACATCGTACTTCAGTTTACTTCTACTGCTTATATTACAGTCTTATCTTATATCTCACCCATGATATGTTATTCAGTTCCCTTGTACATTTTACTTCCAGTTTAATATTTTATCATATATTTCATTATAATTGTCTCTTATAGTATTTATCAATTCACATGGAACTGCTATTAGCGTTTGTACTTGCTCATATCCTGACAGGATAACCACCATTATTTTTCAGAGGATTTAGATGCAGACTGTCCGACCTATTACGGGTTTAGCATAGATGGAGTCTATGATCAGGACCTGCCTATGGATCCGGTGCTCATAGAGGACGCACCGCCTATAGTGACCTAGATTAGTTTGGTTTGTCTGGATTACATTCCAACTGGATACTTTGGGACTTGTAGTATTTATTTGTGTTCGTTTATGTCTTAAATTCTAAACTTCTGTGAGTGACTTTGTTTTTATTTCAGTCTAGCTATTTCCATCTTTATCTTATTTATCATCGTGCTTATTTTCCTTAGAATTATGTGATTGAGTTGTGATTATATTCTCCGTACAGAGATGACATGTTATATTATTGTGTCTTAGATAATATATGTTGTAGATGACCCTTACAGCGTTCTACCGCCGATACTGTAGCGTAGGCTGGACGTACCCACGTGCTCGTGCCCCTAAAAGGGTACGGGTCGTGACACATTTTTATGGTGGCCCATGCAGGTCAGAGTCGTAACTAGTAAGATTTCATAATGGTGCTCGACTTAGAGTACTAATTACGAGCCTGCTATTAGGATATAGGTTCTAGGTTATGATAGGAGTTACTCAATCACATATTAAGAAAATTTCAATTTTTTGATTATCATGACAACTCTTCTTGCATTTCGAATTTAATCGTCCTTCCTTGATGATATCCTATCTTGTGCCATATTGATCTCTTTGCTTGAATCTGTCTTCAGGATGACGAAGACAACTAATTTGCGACCTGAGGGAGATACGATTTAGGAGGTTGCCCCTACTATTCCTGCCATTCAGGAAGGGGCGACAACAGCACCTGGGATCTTCCTTCACCGGTCCAGAGGCATGTTCTCGTTCAGTCAGATCCTCTTCCACATCTACCTATGCTACCGACCGACGTCACTTAGTTGTTCGTGCTCCTCCAGCAGATGATGGAGGCACAGCGAGCACAGGCTGAGGCTCAGCAGCGACAGGCAGATGTTCTGAGGTAGAGTATCGAGAGTGCGCATCAGCTAGCACTCGCAGCTGTTGAGAAGGTGGCTGCTGTTCAGGATCAGGGTGCTTCCGTCCAGCAGTCGCAGCAGCAGCAGGGGAGGCCTGGCTCCGTATTAGATTTCAAGAAGATGTACCCTCGGGAGTTCAAGGGAACAGAGGATCCTGTATGCCGATGACTGGCTAGAGGATGTTGAGAGGAGCTTGGGGCTAGCACAGATTCTGGAGGGACTGTGGGTGTCAGCAGCAACGAGTCGATTCTTTGATATCGCTCTGACTTGGTACCGTACGGACCCTCATGCGTCAATGACTGGTCTGAAATGGGATGCTTTCAAGAGGCTCTTCAAGAAGAAATTCTTTCATGATGTGGCTCTTAGTGCACTGGAGGGCCAGTTTGCAGGACTGGTACAGGGGAACTCATCGGTGGACGAGTATGCACAGAGTTCTTCCGTCTGAGCCAGTTCGCCAAGGGCATGGTTCAGGATGCTGGGGAGAAGGCCCGTAAGTTCAGGAGGGGCCTGAACCAAGCATCAGATCTCGCACATCCGGGCGTCGTACAGCGACCTTTGAGGAGATTCTGATGGACGCACAGATTGCAGAGGAGGACTTAGGTCTCAGGCCCAAGAGAAGCAGTAATACGATGGGTGCTGGTTCCAGTACAGGATCGGCCAAGTATCCTCAGACTCAGTAGAGGCGTTCCACCAGCAGCACCAGGCACTAGCATATGCACATCATCAGCAGGGGCAGAAATAGATTCCTTACTGTGCTTTCTGTGGGAAGCCGGGGCACACCCGAGAGGTCTGCAGGAAGAGGTTGGGCGTTTGTCTATTCTGTGGTGCGCCCGACCACCAGTTGAAAGATTGTCCTACTCGCCGAGCTCGGGGAGGTTAGGACAGAGCACCTCCTGCTAGAGCTCCAGCAGGACCTGTCGTTCAGCCGAGGTCCGTCGCTTCCAACTCAACAGCAACATTTTATCCAGCACTAGCACCAGAGGGGTGCACCTCAGGGTAGAGCATTTGCTTTGGCTGTCGAGGAGGCCGAGCCCATTACAGATGTGGTAGTAGGTTCTGTTCTTCTCGATTCCGTTCATGCATTAGCTTTGTTTGACTCTGGTACTACGTACAATTTTGTATATGTCTCTTTTGCACTTAGACACAATATTATTACTGAATTACTGGGTAGGACTTGCAAGATTATGACCGAGGGAGGCATTATCCTAGTCAATAATATTTTTAAGGGGCGAGAGTTACATTGGTTGGCCGGGATTTGAGTGTATGTTTGCTCGTAATGCCACTTTCGAGCTACGATATGGTACTCGATATGGATTGGTTGAGCAAGTATGCTAGTATAGACTGTAGAGGAGGCAGGGTTTTGTTTAGACCACCGGAGGAGCCTGAGTTTGAGTTCGCCAAGGGAGCAGCTGAGCTGAGAGATGGTTTCTGTAGAGCATTGTTGGCGGGGCAAGAATTGCCACATCCATTGATAGCAGAATTCTTGGATGTTTTTCCTGATGATTTGTCCAGGATGTTGCCAGACAGGGATGTTGAGTTATCTATAGACTTGGTGTCGGACGCTGAGCCTATCTCACAGCACGTCTATAGGATCAACAACAGCAAGTTGGCGGTGCTGAAGAAGCAAGTCGACGAGCTACAAGACAAGGGTTTCATCAGATCCAATTCTTCACTTGGGGCGCTCATATTCTGTTTGTACCGAAGAACGATAGGACGATACGCATGTGTATCAACTATAGAGCGCTCAACAACCTCAGTATCAAGAACAAGTACCTATTGTCGAGGATTGACGATTTGTTCGATCAGTTGAGTGGCGCGAAGGTATTTTCGAAGATAGACTTGAGGTCCGGTTACCATCAGCTGAAGGTGAAGAAGGAGAACATTTCGAAGACGGCTTTTTGGACTCGGTACGGCCAGTACGAGTTCACTGTTATAACATTTGGGTTGACCAACGCTCCAGCAGTATTCATGAACTTGATGAACAAGGTATTCCATCAGTACCTTAACAAGTTCGTGGTGGTCTTCATAGATGACATCTTGATATACTCGAAGATGCGGAGGAGCACAAGGAACATCTGCGAATTGTGCTCGAGGCTCTCAGGAACGAGCAGTTGTATAGGAAGCTATCGAAGTGTGAGTTCTTCCTGAAGCAGGTGGAGTTCTTGGGTCATGTTATAACCGAGCATGGGATCTCAGTAGACCCAAAAAGATTTTAGCAGTTGTGTCTTGGTCCACACCGAGCTCAGTTGCAGAGATTCGAAGCTTTCTGGGTCTAGCAAGCTATTATCAAAAGTTCGTCCAGGACTTCTCTCGATTGCAAATCCGATGACTAGACTCACCAAAAAGACGTGGAGTTTGTCTGGACCGATGAGTGTCAGGCTGCCTTTGATGAGCTGAAGAAGAGGTTGACCACAGCTCCTATCTTAATGTTGCCATCTGGGACTGGTGGTTTCATGATATACAGTGATGCTTCTGGAAAGGGCTTGGATTGCGTTCTTCAGTAGCACGGGAAGGTGATTGCCTATGCATCTAGGCAGTTACGTCCTCATGAGAAGAACTACCCTATCATGATCTGGATTTGGCAGCTGTTATCTTTGCACTGAAGCTATGGAAGCACTACCTGTACGGAGAGCGAGTTGAGATCTTCACAGATCACAAGAGCATAAAGTACGTGTTCATCCAGAAGGAATTGAACATGAGGCAGAGACGGTGACTTGAGCTGATAAAAATTTTGATATCTCTTTGTAGTACCATTCAGGGAAGGCCAACGTAGTTGCAAATGCCTTGAGCAGGTATCAGTCGTATGTATTTGACGGCAGATTGTCATCTATTGGCCGATCTGGATAGTTTGGGTATCGAGGTGATCGTTCTGGGGATGGAGGTTCATATGTAGGGTTTACAGATTCAGTCTACGTTGATGGACAGAGTCAGATCAGCATAGTTTGATGATGTGGCCCTGAGAAGTATCAGGAAGCAGGTACAGCAGGATTGCTAGACGATTTCTCTATAGCCGAAGATGGGTCACTGAGGTACGGTACTAGATTGTGTGTTCGAGTGGAGAGCTTCGAGAGGAGGTTCTTCAGAAAGCGCATCACTTTCAGTACTCTATGCATCCTGGAGCCAACAAGATGTACAGAGATCTGAGAGAACATTATGGTGGTATGGCATGAAGCGAGAGGTAGCCCAGTTTGTATCTCGATGCTTAGTGTGCCAGCAGGTGAAATCCGAGAGACAGAGGCCAGATGGTCTGCTTCAGCCACTACCCATTCCAGAGTGGAAGTAGGAGCACATCACCATGGACTTCGTGTCCGAACTTCTACGATCTCCGGGAGGGAAAGATGCGATTTGAGTTATCGTTGATAGATTGACCAAATCGGCCCACTTCTTGCCTTTCAAAGTGGGATTGTCTACGAAGAAGCTGGTAGAGATGTGCGTGCGGCAGATAGTCAGATTGCACGGAGTTCCGGTGAGCATAGTCTCGGATCGGGATAGTCGCTTTACTTCCCACTTCTGGAGGAGTTTGCAGGCTAGTTTGGGCACCCAGCTCAAGTTCAGTACCGCGTATCATCCCCAGACAGACGGCAATCGAAGAGGACCATCCAGACACTCGAAGATATGTTTCATACTTGTGTGTTAGATTTCAGGGGTTCTTGGGAGGATCATCTTCACCTGGTAGAGTTTGCTTACAACAACAGCTATCAGGCCAGTATAGAGATGTTGCCATTTGAGGCTCTATAAGGACGGATATGTCGCACTGCTTTGTCATGGGATGATGTCAGCGAAAGAGTGTTGCTTGGCCCGGAGATAGTAGTAGATGCAGCTGAGAAGGTCAGGTTGATCAGGGATAGACTTCGGGCTCAGACAGACAGCGACATTGGACCGATAGCCACCTGTAATGCCCCAGTCCCAAAATCATATAGGACTAAGTACGCAAACATGCCAGCTGTAGATAAACGAAGAATACTCCAATATATGGAATCCTCGTATAAATACATAAGCTGTAAAATGTAGAGAACCAAGACATGCTAAATCTCATCCACAAATATATAAAGAATAAAGATAGAATCAACTTGAAAAGTTATGGTACAATCGTTGGGCGGAGACAAAGTCCACTACCAACTACCTTAATGAAATAAATGTACAAGAAAGCGATCGACAAAATGACAAAACGAACCAAGAGCAATCATCTTCGAGAAATGAGAAGGTCACGGCTTGGCTAGAACACCTGTAGAAAATTATGAAAGACACACCTGGAGAGATCATCAGGTCCTCAGAGGGACGTAACAAGATACATAAAAATAATACCATAATGAACTGTAATGAAACATGACAAAGGAAAGACCACACGCTCAAACACAATGGAACCTAACCATCTAGATGTAATACAAGTCGAAAACTATACTGGAACGTATAAGTAGGTAGGGATAAAGCATAGCATCCGCTAGAGGCTTTTGTATGAACTAGTATACGTCTCTGACCGTATCTGACGCGTGGTCAGGGCCGTGCAATGGATATATCCCCTAGTCCATACTTTGCATCGCTAGCATACCTCCTGACCGTATCTGACGCGTGGTCAGGGCAGTGCAATGGATATATCCTCTAGCGATACACCTAACAGGGAAACCATGAACCCATAACCGGGCAACTAGAAGGCTGTGGGCTAGCTCATACGTCCCAGTAGTTTTCCCCCTATTTATCACACAAGTCATATCCATGACTTGGCGATCCATATCTCTATGCAAGTCGCTATCTAGACTCCGCTAATCCATAAATGAACCGACACACGAACCGCCCGTATCGGTAGCAAGTCGAATACGTAGGTTCGTGCCAACTCTATGGTCCTCACTCTTGTGTCATGTATGAGACGTGTTAACAGGTTAAAGAAGTTATGAAGCATAACTTCAACACATCAGAAAAGTCTACCACATTGGTCCACACGCACACACACAAACATCGATATACATACCGATGGCACCCAAGTCATTCTTGGACACACTCTTACTAATGTAAAACACTAGCAACATATAGAATATCATGAATCAAATATAAGTACAATATGGCAAGTTATCTTGCCTGGTGTGTCACTTGGTGGTGCGATGTTCTGTCATCCCAATACTCCAATAGCCATGATCGAGACGTAGGGGTCCGAAATCGGAAAGGAAATAAGGATATGATTAGTCATGATCAGGATTGATGATTGAAGGAATTTTGTAGAATAAAACTATTGTAGAAATATTCATAATACCTTGAATGTTATACTTAGTAGTTAAGAAATTAGTTTTTAAATAAATACTTGAATCTAAATAAATCATTTATAACACTTGAAGAATATATTTTTGGCTTGTAAATAGTTTTAGGTAATGCTTGAAAATATAGGCAATCCATTTTTAAGGAAAACATTTTTAAATTTTGTAGGTCAAAAGCTAAGTTTTAAAATACCGTAAAAGTATGTAATAATAAGAATAAAGTAGCAATAATAATAATGATGATAATAATAATAATAATAATAATAATAATAATATAATAATAATATATACCAGTAATATGATAATAATAATAATCCATTAATAGTGATAATAATAATAATATATAATATAATATATAATAATAATAATAATATAATAAGAATCCCTACATTCTAATCCCCCCAAATTGGTTTCAGTAAGAGAAGAGAGAGAGAAGAGTGCGGGAAGGGGGCACTCACCAGCGACTTAGCTCGACGCCGGTGGCCGATGGGCAGGACGCGGCGGTCGTTGGAGGTCGGTACGGGCGGCTGATGGCGGATGGCGCGACCGTCGGAGGAGAACGGCGCGGCAGTCGGGTGCTGCGGATCGAGGCGGAGGACCCTCGCAGTGGAGGCGGCGGATCCGTGGTCGTCCCCGGAGGAGATCGGCAGCAAGGAGGCCTCGATGACTGATGGAAGGAAGGTCGGTGGCTGAGATCACGGCGGATGGGCACGCTGGAGGCGACTGTTCGGGGTTTGGTGGAGGCGACGGAGAACGCGGCTGGAGGGGTTTTGCCGGAGAGGGCGAGGAGCTTGGTGGAGGCGCTCGCCGGCGCTGGAAATGGGCGGTACGCTCCTGGCGGAGGCCGGCGTTCGGGCGCGATGAGTTGGCCACGGCTGGCGAGGCATGGATCCGCGACCGTGGTAGGATTTTTCCCCTATTTTGTTTCCTGGGTGATGGTGGCGGTGGTGTTTGTGGGTTGCGACAATGAGGATGATGGTGGTGGTGCTGATGATGACGATGGCAGGGACTATGGCATTTTCTGGCAAGACATGGAAGGAGTTGTGGAGGTAATTCTGGCCGAGTGTAGCCGGACACGGGTGTGGCTAGAGTTTACTGTGATGAGACAGAGGGGTGTCGGACCGGCGGAGTCATAATTGTATTTGTATCAAAATTATAGTGGAAAGGAATGACACAGATACGATGCACCGTATTATTGTGGATGGGAAAAATTTGGAGGAGTACCTCTCCTATATATAGGAGGTGGGAATTCCAGTTGGATAGGGATTGAAAGAATTTAAATTCCCCATGGATAGATTCCAATTTAAATTGATTTAAAATCTAATTTAATACAAATAAAACTTATCTTTAGTTTTAAAGCTATTTAAATTAAGGCCAATAAAATCTTTTCCAATTTAAATTATCAAAATAATTCAAATATTAAGTTAAACAAAATTCTAAAAATCTTTTTCATAATATTAAATATAACAATAATTAATTTTGAAAATCAAGAATATTACTTAAATATTAAATCATAAAATAGCTTTTATAATTAACAAAATGTTAATAAATTCCAAATTTCACAAAATATTTGGAACACATTCTATATAACCCAAAATTTCTAAATCTCTACTTATTTTAAAACGACGAACAAAAATAACTCTTTTATAAAAAAAAAATTTTTATATTTATTTGAATATGTACTTTCCTATAAAAAATAATTTTATAATAAAATATTTTTCTAAAAATATGTACGTTCGCACATATTCGTACTCGTCGAGCAATTACGAAAACGAAATTTTGCGCGCGACGTATAATACGACTATGCGACGTACAAATACCAAGTAAAAATTTGAAATACTCAATTTATAAAAAAATTTAAGTAGAAATTTAGGGGTTTTACATCCTACCCAACTTAAAAGAATTTTGTCCTCGAAATTAAGGGTTAGCAGGGGGTGAGAAGGCACAAAAGTTCACAATGTTCAACGAAAGATGCATTAGGAAATCTCGATTTCAATAACGGCAGGATAATCATGGGTTAACACAAGAAAGAAAATGTGTGGGTTAAAGTTAGAATGTGCCATAACGATTTGAGAAGATGGATTAAATACCTAGAAGGTATGCTTGGAGAGTAGGTTGAGGGCACGAGTTGGAGAGCGCTAAATTTAGATGGTCATAGAAGTAAATATTGGCCAACAGACGAGTAGTTTAGGATGAATATAGCAACCTTGAGTGGTGAGGGTCATAGGTGATAGGGTAGCTAGAGAAATTTCTAGTATCACGCCCTTTGCCCTCCTTTAATAGGTACAGGCGAAAGCAATAAGGTGTTCAATGACGATTTTATCGAATACGAACACGTGATTCAAAGAGACCGTATAATTTCGAAGGAATTTTCAAGGCAGTCGTGGATGGGATTCTAGAGTCCAAGTTTTTAGGTCTCATCCACGTAGAATAATAGGTAAAGGTGAACCAAAATGCACTAGGTTGATCAGACCATCATGCACCGGTTCTGATTAGACGATATGTTAGTGGGAGCTCTTCCAATAACATATGTCGTGAACAAGCTTGATAAAGGATGAGCTTGCAAAACTAGACTACATTGTGGCGTTAGTCGAGCTAGTCAAATATAAGTACGCTAAATAATGAAAAGAAAATACAAACAGTCTAAGTTCCTCAATAAGTCATAAGGTCAATGGAAATACTAAACCGTAAGGCATTCTACTTAACTTGCAATAGTTAAGCTAGTAGCGTGATGGAACAATGGATTAAGTATTCAAGATAAACCACAAGTTAAGTATTTAAGGAATTAAATGAATCACAAGCACTCCTCGGGTCGAAAGAATTGAGTCGAGGTTGAGTAAGTCAAGTTTAATATATCCATGCTTGGTAGATGACTAACTACACTGGGGTATATACAACTATCATGGCACAAGTGATATTGCAACTAGTGGAGAATACTTCTATCTCATTTATGCTATCTTGGTTGCCTTCCATTAAAAATCCTAAACTCGAGTTTTCCTCAAAAAGTTTCTTATCCTTCATGACTTAAATCCTAAATTTCTTAAATCGATCTTCAAGAAGTGAACCTTAGTATGTCACTAATCAAATCTACAAGGATCGTTAATATTCATAATCTAAAACTTGTAACTCTAAATAAATTCATAGATCATAATTCATGAAACACAATTTGAAATTTCTCTCCAAGTCCATTCCACATCTTTCGAAATATTTTAAACCCCCTTTTTTCTTTCTTTCTTTTTCACTTCAAACTTAAAAACTCGTAATCATATTGCAATATTTAAATCCTCTTTAAACTAATTTTTATATCTCTTCAAGGACTTTCAAGGATGAGTAATCATAACTCCATAGCTCAAGACTTTCAAAACTGAAAATCAAATATCAATTTGTTTTCCTCATTTGTATATAGATTCTAGCTATCTTCTTGTAGTAATAAAATTCCAACAATCTCATAAGTTTGAACTGTTGCTACTACCCAACTTGGAATCAACTAACTCTTCCTACAAGATTATACATCAAGAAGATATGGTCCTTTGACTTTTACAGTAAAAATGTCTTTATAACTCCAATATGATCTCTAATGCATGCTAATTGCCAATTAAATCTTCCAAGCCATGTGTTTGACCTATGAACATATACTAGTGTAATCATCTTCCTAACGGTCGGTAAGCATGAAATAAGAGGTAAAGTTTATGGTATGAAATCAAGCAGGATGCAAGGAAGTCGAACGAGAGTTCAGAGATTTGAATCAAAGAAGGTGATCAAGTAAGTGGATGAGATTTTTAGACTCTAATCCTAGATTGAAGGCCCGTTCGGTACAGTCATGTAACTGAAACGACAAACTTGACCTGCATGGGCCACCACAAAAATATGTAACGCCCCAGTCCCAAAGTCATATAGGACTAAGTACGCAAACATGCCAGCTGTAGATATATGAAGAATACTCCAATGTATGGAATCCTCGTATAAATACATAAGCTGTAAAATATAGAGAACCAAGACATGCTAAATCTATCCACAAATTTATAAAGAATAAAGATAGAATCAACTTGAATAGTTATGGTACAATCGTTGGACGGAGACAAAGTCCACTACCAACTATCTCAATGAAATAAATGTACAAGAAAGCGATCGACAAAATGACAAAACGAACCAAGAGCAATCATCTTCGAGAAATGAAGAAGGTCACCTTGGCTAGAACACCTGTAGAAAATTATGAAAGCGCACACCTGGAGAGATCACCAGGTCCTCAGAGGGACGTAACAAGATACATAAAAATACCATAATGAACTGTAAATGAAACATGACAAAGGAAAGACCACACGCTCAAACACAATGGAACCTAACCATCTAGATGTAATGCAAGTCGAAAACTATACTGGAACGTATAAGTGGGTAGGGATAAAGCATAGCATCCGCTAAGGCTTTCGTATGAACTAGTATACATCTCTGACCGTATCTGACGCGTGGTCAGGGCTATGCAATGGATATATCCCCTAGTCCATACTTTGCATCGCTAGCATACCTCCTGACCGTATCTGACGCGTGGTCAGGGCCGTGCAATGGATATATCCTCTAGCGATACACCCATAACAGGGAAACCATGAACCCATAACCGGGCAACTAGAAGGCTGTGGGCTAGCTCATACGTCCTAGTAGTTTTCCCCGTCCATGTATCACACAAGTCATATCCATGACTTAGCGATCCATATCTCTATGCAAGTCGCTATCTAGACTCCGCTAATCCATAAATGAACCGACACACGAACCGCTCGTATCTGTAGCAAGTCGAATACGTAGGTTCGTGCCAACTCCATGGTCCTCACTCTTGTGTTGTATGAGACGTGTTAACAGATTAAAGAAGTTATAAAGCATAACTTGAACACATCAGAAAAGTCAGCTACCACATATGGTCCACACACACACGCACACACACACAAACATCGATATACATACCGATGGCACCAAGTCATACTTGGACACACTCTTACTAATGTAAAACACTAGCAACATATAGAATATCATGAATCAAATATAAGTACAAGATGGCAAGATATCTTGCCCGGTGTGTCACTTGGTGGTGCGATGTTCTGTCATCCCAATACTCCAATACCCATGATCGAGACGTAGGGGTCCGAAATCGGAAAGGAAATAACGATATGATTAGTCATGAACAGGATTAATGATTGAAGGAATTTTGTAGAATAAAACTATTGTAGAAAATATTCATAATACCTTGAATGTTATACTTAGTAGTTAAGAAAAATAGTTTTTAAATAAATACTTGAAATCAAATAAATCATTATAATACTTGAAGAATATAATTTTGGCTTGTAAATAGTTTTAGGTAATCCTTGAAAATATAGGCAATCCATTTTTAAGGAAAACATTTTTAAATTTTGTAGGTCAAAAGCTAAGTTTTAAAATACCGCAAAAGTATAATAATAAGAATAAAGTAGCAATAATAATAATGATAATAATGATAATAATAATAATAATAATATAATAATACCAGTAATAGTGATAATAATAATAATAATACCATTAATAGTGAATAATTAATAATAATAATAATATTAATAATAAGAATCCCTACATTCTAATCCCCCCAAATTGGTTTCAGTAAGAGAGAGAGAGAGAAGAGTGCGGGAAGGGGGCACTCACCAGCGACTTAGCTCCGGCGCCGGTGGCCGATGGGCAGGACGGGGTGGTCGTTGGAGGTCGGTGCGGGCGACTGATGGCGGATGGCATAGTCGGAGGGGAACGGCGCGGCAGTCGGGCGCTGCGGATCGGAGGCGGAGGGCCCTCGCAGTGGAGGCGGCGGATCCGGTGGTCGTCCCCGGAGGAGATCGACGGCAAGGAGGCCTCGACGACCGACGGAAGGGAGGTCGGTGGCTGAGATCGCGGTGGATGGGCGCGCTGGAGGCGGCTGTTCGGGGTTTGGTGGAGGCGACAGAGAACGCGGCTGGAGGGGTTTCGCCCGTGAGGGCGATCGGAGCTTGGTGGAGGCGCTCACCGCGCGCTGGGAAATAGGACGGCGAGCTCCAGGCGGAGGTCGGCGTTCGGCACAGCGACTTGGCCAGCGGCTGGCGAGGCATGGATCCGTGGCCGAGGTGAGGATTTTTTCCCCCTATTTTGTTTTCTGGGTGATGGTGGCGGTGGTGTTCTGTGGGTTGCGGCAATGAGGATGATGGTGGTGGTGCTGATGATGACGATGGCAGGGACTGTGGCGAATTTTCCAGCAAGGACATGGAAGGAGTTGTGGAGGTAATTCTGGCCGAGTGTAGCCGGACACGGGTGTGGCTAGAGTTTACTGTGATGAGACAGAGGGGTGTCAGACACGGCGGAGTCATAATTGTAATTATAATCAAAAATATAGTGGAAAGACAATGACACAGACACGATGCACCGTATTATTTGGATGGAAAATTTTGGAGGAGTACCTCTCCTATATAGGAGGTGGGAATTCCCAGTTGGATAGGGATTGAAAGAATTTAAATTTCCCATGGATAGATTCCAATTTAAATTGATTTAAAATCTAATTTAATACAAATAAACTTATCTTTAGTTTAAAAGCTATTTAAATTAAGGCCAATAAAATCTTTTCCAATTTAAATTATCAAAATAATTCAAATATTAAGTAAAACAAAATTCTAAAAATCTTTTTCATAATATTAAAATATAACAATAATTAATTTTGAAAATCAAGAATATTACTTAAATATTAAATCATAAAATAGCTTTTATAATTAACAAAATTATGTTAATAATAAATTCTAAATTTCACAAAATATTTGGAACACATTCCATATAACCCAAAATTTCTAAATCTCTACTTATTTTAAAACGACGAACAAAAAAACTCTTTTATAAAAATAAAATATTTATTATATTTATTTGAATAACTTTCCTATAAAAATAATTTTAATAAAAATATGTACGTTCACACATATTCGTACTCGTCGAGCAATTACGAAAACAAAATTTTGCGCGCGACGTATAATACGACTATGCGACGTACAAATACCAAGTAA
>JANAVB010014796.1:31689221-31939221 GCA_029216955.1 Iris pallida | reverse complement strand
GTCGACTCAGCCCGGAACAGCTTGAAGTAAAAGAAGGAAGCCTCCGCCGCCACCTCCGCATTAGAACCTGTTTCTGAACCATCAGCACGAATAATTTTCTGAATAGCCGCCTTTCGATGCCTGCTCCGGGTGCACGCATGGAAAAACTTAGTATTCTTATCCCCTTCCAGATCCCATTTCAGTCTGGCCTTTTGTTTCCAGAAAGACTCCTCAACCTGGACCTTCTGCTTCAGTCTGGCTACAGCCTCCATCCAAGACGCCCTTCCCCTCTCCGAAGGGTGAAGATCATAATCCTCTTCCGCCGCCAAAGCAACGTCCTCTGCATGACAGACCTCCTAAAAAATGTTACCGAAAGTAGATCTGCTCCAGCCGGCCAGGACCTGCCCCGTAGTACGCAAGCGCATGTCCAGACGCTCTAGCACATCATAATGGCTACAGGATTCCCACGCCCTGGCAACCACCGTGAGGAAGTCAGGATGGGACGTCCAAAAATCGAGTAACCGGAAGCCTCGACGCTTAATGGAAGAAGCTGGCAGGCAGGAAATCAAAAGAGGAGCGTGATCAGATTCTGCTCGGTTGAGATGCTCGCAGGAAACCTGGACTCCATCCAACCAACTACTCGTCGCGAGCAATCTATCCAGGCGAGACCCCTGCCGATCTACCCCAGACTGGCCATTCACCCAGGTAAATGTGCTTCCTCTGAAACCAACATCAGAAAGCCCGGCCGCCAACTGGAAGTCAAGGAAATCTGCGATGGCCAGCGAGTCAGGCAGCCGTCCTCCAAATTTCTCGTCCGGAGAAGCAATGATATTAAAGTCCCTGCCCACAGCCCAGGGCAAGGCAGCGTCCCTGGCTTGGACGTCAAAAAGATGCCGCCAAAGACGCCTTCTCCCCTGTCGTGTCCCTGTACCATGAATAACAGACAACCACACCGGAACCGAAAAGCAACTCAAAGAAAGCTGCATCGTGATAGCCTGATCACAGGAATCAATACAGGTGAGCCCAATACCCGACTTGCTGAGAAACCAAATATTTCATTTTTTATTGCAAAAACTAGCATCAAAATCCATCCTCAATTGATAAGACAGAAGCTTAGAGGATATCACCTTGGGCTCGATAATAGCAAGAACCTGTATATTATTAGTCCGATACAAGGACCTGAGACGGCATAAAGTAGATCTGTTTGCCGTCCCCCGAACATTCCATATAAGAAAGTTAACCATGGACCCTCTTGGGGTCCCGTCTAACCCGGGAAGCATGTGATCGAAGAAATCGATCCGACTGAGGCGCCATCGACTTTCTTCGCTTACCAGCCGCTTTTTTAAAAGGTACCATCTGCAAGCCATCTTCTCGACCCTCCCGAAGGACTATGGATGAACTATATTCAGGCAACGAAACCATATCATCACCCTGAGAAGGATCATCACCCCAGACGTTGATTGAGCCGAAGACTGGCTCCTCCTACACCACCAAGCTGTGTTCTTCAGTATCGAAACCAGCCGCTATGACACCGTATCCCAGCTGACTATGAATAATGATAGGAAGGTCCGACAAATCGATGGAACAAATACCCCGCTCAGGCCCCGACTGTCCGTCCAAACAAGAGCTCGGAACGCTGCGTCCCCCCTGCATGGGGCGCCCGTCATCCGACCATAAATACAGCTGGTCCGAAGATGACTCCCCCACGTGCCAGGAAGGCGAAGCAGAACACACGCGAGTGCCTTCACTCCAACGCAATCCAGGCTGCGTGGACCAGCTGCTAGCATCACGTCCCTGGACGCGCCTCCACACCTACCATGTCCCCTTCTCCTTCTCACGCCTAGAACGTCACCGCCGACGACCCCTGCTAACCCCACGTCCACCCACCGGATCGTCCTCCTCTCTCGCAATGCCTAGAGATGAAACAACGATGACGGTCGGCCTCTCTTCTACGTCCACCGAAGGCTTCTCTACCTGGGGGCGAGCACAATCACTCTCTACGTGGCCATGAAGGCCGCATGTAGCACAATAGAGTGAAGTTCGCTCGTACACGACCTGCTGTGAACGTACGCCATCAGGAAGTTGGAAGAATACCTCATGAAGTAGAGGTTTGCTAACGTCCACTTCAACCAGAACCCTAGCTACACTCGGCCTGGAAAAGGAAGCCGTAGCGCGGTCCGTATAAAGTGGAGTGTCAAGACCAGAAACGATGGAGAGAACCGTATTGGTATCAAACATGCCGTAGGGCAGCCCGGGAAAGGCAACCCAAATGGGAACTCGCGGATTCTCTCTCATCGGCGAGAAATCCATCGAAGACCTAAATAGCGCCATCGGGACCCGTCCAACGAACCAACAGTCCTTAGAACGAAGCCGAAGAAAGTCGCTCTCGACATGAGGCCGTATGAGGACATGACGATCATCAATTGCCTTCACATCAATCAGGCCCCTGAATCCCTGCGAACCAAGATCCTTCTCAATGGCCTCAATCGGAAGTCTCCGCCGAGCAAACTTTCCAATGAGGTCCAAGCCACAAGGCACCGTGAGGGCCTCCATGTCTGACGGGGAGAAGACGACCACCTTCCGGCCGTCAATAGCAATGGTTGGACGGAAGGCACCCTCGACGAACCCCCTACCGAAGCCGAAGCGGAGCGGCCCACCACCGCTGCAAAAGAACGCGCCGGAACATCCTTACCACCGCATGCCACCGTCGCCTGAACCGTCGTAGCCGGATCAGCCACCATCGGACCCCCCTCAACGCAAAGCCTGCTAGGGCTACCAGGGGCGGAGCCCCCCTCCCCTCCATCTCCGAACCTTTCCCCCGGACGTCATTGGACGCCTCCGCCAGAACCACCATCCTCGGCCCATGGCCAGGGGGGCGGATCCCCCCGCCGGTGCAGCCATCCGCGCCCTAGACTCTGATCGCCAAGAATCGCACGGGGGATAGCTCCACGAAATCTGGATCTCTCATATATATATATATATATATATATATATATATATATATATATATATATATATATATATATATATATATATATATATATATAAGGAAGGAAAAAGAAATTATTTTTTAAATAAAAATATTATAAGAGAGAATATTTAATGGGTTTATATATATATATATATATATATATATATATATATATATATATATATATATATATATATATATATATATATATATATTTGTGTGTGTGTGTGTGTATATATATACATATACATATATATTGATATATATACTTAGTTAGCTAAAGCAAACACAGCAAAACCCACACAACACAAACTAGCCCTTTCTAACTTCTTCTATCATTTTCAAATCAGCCTTTGGTATTCTGCAACAATAACCGACCCCCACCCTTTAAACACGTTAGAGAGAGGGAGAGAGTTCTTCCTCAACCCCAACCCTATGCCACCACGACAACCCAGTGCCGCCCCAACCGTGCGCGACCACCCAGACGTCGCCGTCGACTACCGCAGGCCGCCGCACGATCCACGGACGGCCAGCTAGAGCCGCGCTCGTGCCACAGCCTTCAGCCGCAACAGAAACCTAAACTTTAGGTACCACTTTTCTTCGTCTCATTTCTACGTATACACTCGATCAAATCGAGATCCGTAAATTCCTACATGTAGTCGATATAACCCTCTTAGAACCCTATCAAATAGATTCAAATATAGCTAACCCTGTTGTCCAAAAGTCGATATGAAGTTGTCAGGAAAAAAATGCTAAACAGAACAGTTTTAGGAACGCGACCCGCTGTTCTTGAAGGCAATTTCTCTCCAATCCATCGACATATTCAAAAATCTGTTTGAAGAGACTTGTAGACAATCTATAGGGCTTTGTAAACCATCTTTTAGATCTTGATTTCATCAACAGTGCGTCATGAAAACTGATTTCTAAAATCAGGAAAAATAGTTTCAAAAATTGAATTTTAGGAAAAAAATTCCGATACGACGTACGTCCCGACAAATTGGGCGACGTGGTCGCAATCCGTAGGCATCGAAAGGCGCATACGGATGTTGTGGACATGTAAAATTTGACGGAACTCGATTTTTCTGTGTGTGCGCGACAAAATCGATGCGTATCCGTCGAGATACCCCGTAGCGACCCCTTTACAAATTTGTCAATTACTTTGTGCACGTTCGTCATCTCGAGACGAAACTTGCGCCAACAGGACCGTGTCATTGTTTTGGTCCTGTATGCCAAGTTTGGTCCGATTCTGAGGAGATCGACCGGAACGCTATTTTGGCGGGTCCGCGACCCGATCCAACGGGCAAAATTGTGCTAGGCCCACCGGAATCCTACTTTGGACATACGTTTGGGTATGTCTCATCAAAACAGACCCGTAGATATATAGTTTGATGACTTTAGAGACCGTTGATACTGACACATTTTTCGGTGCAAAGCGGGTCTAACGATGGACATCGTTTTGGCCCAAAATTACCGTTTTGCCCTTGTGTCCAGAATTGGACTTAAGGACAGGCTATCATAGATAATTTGATAATTCTGAGAACATTGGTAATGTCTATTTCAGTATTAGGAGACCGTTGTGCGAGTTGACCGTTCATGGCTCGTTTGAGTGATTTGGTAGTATCGATTCCTCAGCTCAGGACCACAGGCGAGTACATTCTCTGATAGATTTTATTTCTTTGATATTTACTATATTCGATTCAGTTATAGTATTTTACTTGATTCCTGACACGATGATACACTGTAACTCCCTAAATCCATTTTCGTGTAATTTTCGATCGTTACCTGAATTTTCTTTTTTTGAAAGTATTGGAGCTTTATAAGAAAAATATTGATTTAAATAAAATATCCAGGAAAAATATATTCTCAATTCATATTGTTTTGTTTTAAAAAAAATTGATTATAAATATCTTTTCAGTAAATAAAAACTAAAGTAATTTTCGTAAGTTGGTGGTTACTTATATTGTAAAAGTTTTAATTATCTGTTGATTATTTAATGATCATTATTAGTATTATAATATACTATTTTGATGGCAACTATTTAAATATTTTGTTTAATGCTATTATTGTCTGCTGATAATTAGAGAATCCTAAATATGCAAGGTTTAGGCATAACAGTTTTTTTTAGTTAACAGTTATTGCTAATTAGTTGGTTAGCTAACTAGTTATTATTAAATGAAGTAATTAATTTGAATTAGCTAAATCTGTTGGATATTTGATTTTCGAAAATCTTTTGGAAAATATTGGAATTATTGGATGGAATATTTGGTTTTGGGAAGCTGTGTTTAAAATTTGTTTTAATTTGGAAAAACTGTTCAAATTTGAAATTTCAATTCTGTTACAACTATTCTAATTTAGCCCCCAGATCTAGTCCTAATTACTGCACTGCCACTGTCCAAATAACCCCAGATCTACAGTTATTTACAGTTATGCCACTCCCTATACACACACAAACACTCCCTATACACACACAAACACATTAAATATTTTACTAAAATATTTTACTATAAATATACATGTTTCCCAAAGTTCTGACACACTCCCTCTCTCTCTGATACGTCACTCTCTCTCTCTCTCTCTCTCTCTCTCTCTGTTCTCTCTCTTCCCTGATCTGGCCGAGCACCGTCGCATTCTCCTCGGCCGAGCACCGCCACCGTCGCCGGAGCTGTCTCGATCTCCATGCCACCTGTCAACCGCCACTGGTGCTCACCGCCCCTCGCAGACCACGCCACTTCGAAGTTCGTGCCACCTCCATCAGCTGAGCCGCCTCGACTGCAGCGCCCAGGCGTCGAGTTCCGTGCCATTCTCTGGAGCTCTGTACTGCCCCTTCAAGAAGTGCGCCACCATCATCAGGGCTGAGTGTCGAGCCCGAAGAGCCACCTCCTCGTAGTCGTCGCCGCCGTCGAGATCCAGCAGCGCCTGGAGCTGAACCATCGCCAACGACTGGATCTTCACCAAGACATCGGATTTCGTCGCCACTTCGAGACTCGCCGGAGCACCACCGACTTAGCCGCGCCGTCGCTGGATCTGCTCACGAGGATCGACGTACCCGTCAGGCCGGTGAGCTCTTCCATCGATCTTTTGAACCCCTCTCTCTTGTTGTTTGGGTTTTTTTTGGGATTAGGTTTCGTCGAAGTTGAGAGGTGATGGGGAGAACCTAGATCTAGGGTTTCCTGACCTAGAATTAGGATTTTGGGGCATTGATTGGGGAAGAAGACTTAAGGTTGTGGTCGGGCTAGGAAGAAGAAGAACTCGGATCTGTTAGGGTTACAGTGAGGAAGAAGCTAGGGATGGGGCTAGTCGGCCGAAGTTG
Organism: Iris pallida; assembly: GCA_029216955.1. Classification (NCBI taxonomy): domain Eukaryota; kingdom Viridiplantae; phylum Streptophyta; class Magnoliopsida; order Asparagales; family Iridaceae; genus Iris; species Iris pallida. The sequence goes on along the minus strand of JANAVB010014796.1, from coordinate 31,932,961 downwards.
GAAAACCTAGGGTTAGGGTTTCCTAGCCAGGGAAGATGGAGAGGAGAGCTTGGGACTAGAAGTGTCAGCTATGGAGGAAATCTTTAGGGTTAGGGTTTGGGAGCAGTTGAAGAAGAAGAAGACGAAGTGGAGGGTTGCTCGTTTGCTGAGACAGAGACTGGGGAAGGAGAAGTCGGTAACTGAGTAAAAAATAGGAATTAGGAAAATGAGAACAGGAGAGAGAAACTGAAGGTTTATATTCTTAGGTTTAATAGTGGGCCGGGTTAACATGGAGTGGGCTGAGTGAATATTGGGCAGTTGGGCTGGGTTAAGTAAATTATATTTTTGCTTAAGTATGGACTGACTGTAGTGACAGTAGCAATAGTTCAGCTGGGCCTTGTAATTGGGCTGATGATTCGGGTTGGGATTGTAGATTGAGTTGGGTTTAATTTAGACTGTAGATTTTAACAATATAAATTAGATGGGCCAGGCCTGTATGTAGTTGGATTGGTATTAGGCTGGGCTGAATGCAAAGGCTAGTTTAGGATTCTTTCTCTTAGAATTTAATTGTTGAGTAATGAATTAACAGTGGGTATGTGGGCTGAGTTCGTGGGCTTGGTGTTGGGTTGCATTATTAGTAATTATAATTGTTATCAGTTGGCTAATCGTTGCTAGGCATTATTTTGATACTAAAAATATTTCCAAAAGGTTTATGTAATTATAATTTTACTAGCACAATGTTTAATATTTCTAAGATAGTTAAAAGTATTTTTCTAAACGTAAATAATTTAAAAAAAAAAAAGAAGATTTGCATTCTTATCAATATTCTAGTAATATTTCCATTAATGTAGTAAATTTGTAATTTATATCTATATATAGATTGCCTCTTAGTAAAATGGTATGTTAACTAATAGATTATCTTGTTAGCATTAATAAATAATTAGTATTTAGTTAGTAAATAGTTGGTTTAATTTGCTAACATTAAATATCTTGATAGAAAAATGTTATAGTATTTTCGAAAATAGTTACTTTGCTAAAATATGGTTAGAAATAGTTTAACTAGCAATTATCTTCTAAGAACATTTATGTATATATATTTTCTAACACAAATGACTTAGTAAATGATTCTAGTATTATTTGTTAAAATATTATTAGCTAAATTTGGACAATATATAGTTAGATATTGTCATTAATTTCAAAATCTAATAAACTTGTACAAAATATTACCAGGTGATTTACAACCATGCAGTACTACTCTCGTGCAACCAAACCGAGGCAAGTACACTGACTCGACTTGTACTTTGTTTTTCTGTCTTACATTCCTGTGCCATGTTCTCATATCGGACACGAGATACACACGATTGTCTGGTACATTGTTCATTGCTTGTGCGTCATTGTTATTGCGGGGATTGGGGAAATATTAGCTTTTGTGTGACCACACCCAACATAGGTAATTGTGGATAGCCTAATCGTACACTTCACGTACGATGAAGCCGGACCTTGTAGAATTGATTGACTCATTGACTCATTGCCTTATTGATTGATTGTGTTCCTAAGCCGGTCACACATTAGTTTTAATATTTCAAATTATCACACTTGCATATTGATTGTCGTGATTTATTGCCTTGTACATTGATAGCCGTATTCATTGTCTAGCATATTGATTGTCGTCCATTGTCTGCAGTTTTACATTTCATTTCTGGTACCGCAGTTTCATTTTTATTTCTGGTATTCTGGTTTTACCTTGTATTCTGTACTACAGATTACATTGTATATTGTCTGGTTAGGGTTGTACTTTGCTCTTTTCCTGACAGGATACGTTGCAGGTGAGTGGGAGGCACATGGAACATATGATTGCATTAGATATTGCAGCTTTTATTTTATTTTATTTTCTGGAGATTGTATTTTGGATATTCATTATTGTATCTTTATTTTATTTGACCGAATTTGTCTCCGGCTGATTTTGTACTAAAAAGACTTGATGGATATTGGTGATCATTCTGAGAACGTTATAAAAGCTGTGTTGTTTACATTTCACTGTGACTTGGAGTTTTTCTTAGTATTGTACAGCTTACTTCGTCGTGTCCATCGACGAAGGCCGAGCGTGTCCGACTCGTATCCGATTATTCGGAAGCGGATCGTGACATGTTTTTAGTGGTGGCCCATGCAGGTCTATCCTAATGACACTTAGGCTATAAAGTGTTATTGGGGGACCAGCGAAAGCTAAGGAAAACTCATCACAGCATAGGAACCACGGGAAAAAGGTTTATGGTTTATGATTTATGGTTATTGATATTTATAATTTAAAATTTTGATTTTTACTTATGATTTTAGGATAGTTTATGATTTTTCTAGGTCATAGCAATCAACAATTTATTTTCTATTACAGGACGGTCGCCACGACGAACGCTGGGACCAGTGAGCAGCCTGCACCCAGTGCACAGGAGCAGCTTCCACTGTCTCCGTCTCAGCCGCTTCCTCCGACGATGACGTTCGATGGCACGCAGGTGATGGCCATGTTCCAGCAATTCATGGAGGCCCAGAATCAATAGGCTACGCAGTTCAGGGAGGCTCAGAGTCAGCAGGCTGTACCGTTCAGAGCGACCGTCGTCGACGCACTCAGGACCAGAGAGCCAGCTCCACCAGCTCCGCCAGCACGTGCAGCACCAGCAGCGCCGAGGCCAGGAACTGCTAAGGACTATCAGTACCTCTGCCTGATAGATTTTTGGGGCAATGAGGGGATAGTCTACGCAGACGAGTGGCTGGAGAATGCTGAGCGGTCATTGAAGATGGCGAGGATTTCGGATGATCTGAAGGTCAAAGTTGCGAGCATGCGACTTTTCGACATTGCTAGGGCTTGGTACCGGGAGGAGCCCTAGTTAGCGGAGCCCGGAGTTTCCTGGAAGGATTTCAAACTGATGTCCCAGGAGAAGTTCTTCCCGAATGTGGAGCGGGACGAGCTTAGGATGCAATTTAAGGCGTTGCAGCAGGGGAGTATGACTGTGGCACAGTATACATCGGAGTTCACTCGACTCAGCAGGTTCGCAGAGAACCTAGTCAGCACGCCGAAGGAGAGGGCTTGGAAGTTCAAGAAGGGCCTCACCAGGGAGCTGCGACATGCAGTAGCTATTAGTCAGGCCACGACCTATGCGAGCATTCTTAAAGTTGCTCAGGGAGTGGAAAAGGAGATGGATCTGAAGCTTAAGCGAGACCGGGATATTGGCACCAGCAGTACCCAGGGTCCACCAAAGCGGATCGACACTCAGCAGAGGCCACCTCAGCATCAGCATCATGTTCGAGCACCGACATCACCGAGGCAGCAGAGACAGATTCAGACTCCGATGTACTTTTCTTGTGCATACTGCAAGAAATCGGGACACCGTGTCGATGAATGCCGCAAAAAGTTAGGGCAATGCTTGATTTGTGGATCTGCCACTCACCAAGTGAGAGATTGCCCCGCAGCTTTCACTCGTTAGGAGCCAGCACCAGAGCAACAGCAGGAGGACCCGGTCTTTGAGGATCAGTAGTAGCTGCAGGAGCGCAGTCGTATGGATTGTTATCTTTCTTACTTGCTTATAGTAGCTGTATTTCTTTTGTATTGCCTATTTTGAGGCTTATTTCTGAATTTTTTCTTGCATTCACTATTTTTCATATTGTCTAGTGACTACTTGTTAGTCCTTGTTATTTTACTCCATAAATAAATCATTTAGTTTTCTCATTGTCTTTAATTAATTTTGTTTGATTTTATACACTGCAAAATCCTTGAAATTTCGAGGACAAAATTTTTGTAAGGGGGTAGATTTGTAACTCCCTAAATCCATTTTCGTGTAATTTTTGATCATTACCTGAATTTTCTTTTTTTGAAAGTATTGGAGCTTTATAAGAAAAATATTGATTTAATAAAATATTCAGGAAAAATATATTCTCAATTCATATTGTTTTATTTTAAAAAAATTGATTATAAATATCTTTTCAGTAAATAAAAACTAAAGTAATTTTCATAAGTTGGTGGTTACTTATGTTGTAAAAGTTTTAATTATCTGTTGATTATTTAATGATCATTAATAGTATTATAATATACTATTTTGATGGCAACTATTTAAATATTTTGTTTAATGCTATTATTGTCTACTGATAATTAGAGAATCCTAAATATGCAAGGTTTAGGCATAACAGTTTTTTTTAGTTAACAGTTATTGCTAATTAGTTGGTTAGCTAACTAGTTATTATTAAATAAAGTAATTAATTTGAATTAGCTAAATCTGTTGGATATTTGATTTTCGAAAATCTTTTAGAAAATGTTGAAATTATTGGAGGGAATATTTGGTTTTGGGAAGCTGTTTTGAAATCTGTTTTAATTTGGAAAAACTGTTCAAATTTGAAATTTCAATTTTGTTACAACTATTCTAATTTAGCCCCCAGATCTAGTCCTAATTACTGCATTGCCACTGTCCAAATAACCCCAGATCTACAGTTATTTACAGTTATGCCACTCCCTGTACACACACACACATATTAAATATTTTACTATAAATATACACGTTTCCCAAAGTTCTGACACACTCCCTCTCTCTCTGACACGTCACTCCCTCTCTCTCTCTGTTCTCTCTCTTTTCTGATCTGGCCGAGCACCGCCGCATTCTCCTCGGCCGAGCACCGCCACCGTCGCCGGAGCCGTCTCGATCTCCGTGCCACCTGTCAACCGCCACAGACGAGCCACCGCCCTTCGCAGACCGCGCCACTTCGAAGTTCGTACCACCGCCATCAGCTGAGCCGCCTCGACTGCAGCGCCCAGGCATCGAGTTCCGTGGCATTCTCTGGAGCTCCGTGCTGCCCCTTCGAGAAGCGCGCCACCATCATCAGGGCTGAGCGTCGAGCCCGAGATGCCACCTCCTCGTAGTCGCCGCCGCCGTCGAGATCCAGCAACGCCTGGAGCTGAGCCATCATCGACGACTGGATCTTCACCAAGATGCCGGATTTTGCCGCCACTTCGAGACTCGCCGGAGCACCACCGTCTTAGCCGCGCTGCCGTTGGATCTGCTCACGAGGATCGACGTCCCCGTCAGGCGGGTGAGCTCGTCCATCGATCTTTTGAACCCCTCTCTCTTGCTGTTAGGGTTTTTTTAGGGATTAGATTTTGTGGAAGTTGAGTGGTTATGGGGAGAACCTAGATCTAGGGTTTCCTTAGTATTGTACAGCTTACTTTGTCGTGTCCATCGATGAAAGCTGGGCGTGTCTGACTCGTATCCGATTATTCGGGAGCGGGTCGTGACATACACAGACTAGTATACGTTGGATCTCGTCATGAGATGTTATTCCTAGTTTACCTGGTATATGAGTACATGTTTGATCTTATTTTCTGTACTTGTATAGACACACATTTGGGAGTGGGCTGGCCCCCGGCCCTGCTTTTGAATCCCGTGTCATGACGTGTCATGTCCGGATCCATTATACTATTCGGAGATGGGAAGTTATTAGAGGTCATGTGATCAATACCCCACTGGTTACTACATGTGCATAGCTCCACCCTCATCACACGTAGGGTGTAACCTAACCTATTACTACTGGTGCATAGCTTTCCATTTTGGCCAGCCTAATCCTCTATACATGTACTTATGCTTAGCCGGTCAAATAGAATAGCCTGATCTGGACCCAAGCCGGTCACATGACGCTTTAATATCTCATGGCACTTTTTTTATGCTTACATCGTACTTCATATTACTTCAACTGCTTATATTACAGTCTTATCTTATATCTCACCCACGATATGTTATTCAGTTCTCTTGTACAGTTTTACTTCCAGTTTGATATTTCATCATGTACTTCATTATGATTGTCTCTTATAGTATTTGTCAATTCACATGGAACTTCTATTAGCGATTGTACTTGCTCATATTTTGACAGGATAACTGTAAACCCCTTGATCAATTTCTATTGTGTTAAATCTTTTTTTAATTTAAATAGCAGTTATTCTTATGGAACACTAACAATAGAGGAGAAATTCGAAATATGTATTAGGTTGAGGGCCTAAGTGCATATGTGTGGATCAAATTCAATTTCAGTTAAATCCTATTCGAACTCAGTCCAAATCAAAACCCCTGTTTATTAACTCACAAGAGAATATGCCCCTCCAAATCTGAATCTCCTTGTGAGAGCTGATTCCAAAAAAGCCAAGTTCAAATTTGTTTCCCTTTATCTACAACCCTCGGCCAACCTAGGCATTATAGATAGGAACTGGACGATCCCTGTCCTGGGAGGTTTCAGGTTGCAAATCCGAGTATAAATCCAGTTGATAAGCCAAATCAGATTTAAACAAAACCTATATAAGAAGGGAGGAACATCTGATTTCCTCTACAACCTATACTACCCCTGTCGAAGAACTAAGTTGAGGATCAGATTCGTGAAGGAAAGAGCGAAAGAGAGGAGTTTGGGATTGTCGATCCTTTCTTTCCTGCTACAGGACTCGATCACAGGAAACCGAGGAAGGAGCCAAACACTGAGGTAAGTTTCCCTTCCTTATTTAAAGAGCATTGCCTTCAATCTTGGATTAATTAGTTTGACAAAACCTAAAGAAATAAAAGCAGATGAAAGTAGATAGGAACTCAGATTTGCTACTTATTGGCCACTTGGAATCATGTCTAATGTTGGGAACCCACCATAACCGATGATTTCAGTCGATTTCCTAGATTAGCAATTCAAGTTAGGAGTATCGGATGGAATATCCACCCATATCTGATACCAGGAATTATCGAAGTCCAGTACCATACCATCTGCATCCTGTGGATACTCGAAGAGTATCAGTAGAACCCGGATACCAATTGATGTGGTATGATCTCTAAAACAGAGTTGATCAATCATAAGAATAGGGTATCATATTGATACCTGATACAAGTATAGGAGGGTGGCATGTCAAACAGATAATTTGGGTTGAAACCTTAGTGTATTAAGTTCAGATGTTAGGTAAAGAAAATCCTGAGATACTGGTGATTAGATAATCCGACTGTAGATGACCATGGTGTCAAATTTAGGAACAGCCCGATGCCAAATCCTGGGATACTAACCGAGAATTCATGTCAACCCGATTTCCATATCAGGGAGTTCAACTCAATCACCAATTCGTATGTGACATGGATACCAAGTTCTACTAGTGTCTCGAGTATCAGGTTCATCCAGGAACCCTTCGTGTATATAGGCAAAGACACAAGGGGATGCAGGAAATACTATGAGTGTATAGTCCAAATCACTGCTCTGACTTATTGAGATATTGTTTTGGTATAGGCTAAACCGAGCCCACACTATATATTCTGAACCCAATTCGACCTGGTTTCTTTTGACACACTATATATATATACATATATATATATATATATATATATATATATATATATATATATATATATATATATATATATATATATATATGTGTGTGTGTGTGTGTGTGTGTTCAGATTTAGTTTGGTAACATATGACCTAAGTATCAGGTATTAGGGAATACCAAGTATTTCGACACTGTGGTACAACTCTGTGAGGAACAGAGTTATCATTAGGTATACATGTCGATATTGGGAGTCACTGCGAGGACTCGAGTCAACCTGATAACAGGATTGACACAATTTGACACTACACCCAAGTATCAACTGATACATACTAGTTCAGACACCTTCCATGTTCTGTTAAACCATTGTATCCACTGTCTACCTTTGAACGTTTACCTACACATTCATGACCCATAGCCACTGTACCCTCGGATCAAGGTTCCTGACACCAACAACCCAACTTGGAATAACAGAGACCATCCTGTGATACTGATTTTGGTTTAAGCAATGTTTACCTACACATTCATGGCTTGAGTGTTATCGGCAATGTTGATCCCAAATCCTGTGATACTGATTTGGTATCAAAGCCAAAACCGAGACCATCCCATACTCTAAAAACAGTTACTACATCATAACCACCTGGAGACCTTGGGTTGAGTTGTAGGGTATTGCTAGGAACAAGTGTCAGGAAGGAATATGTCAGTCCATTAGTGCAAGGACTGATCCAAGACACTAAAATCGAGTATGAGAGTAAGAGAGGCATGTGGGCAGATAGATATAGGACAGTCTGTCAAACAAAGGGGAGGAGAACCGTGTTAGGAAATAGTAAAACAACTTAGTTGGATTAAGTTCAAAACCCAATCTAAAATAGATAGTGTAGACTTGATCTATTTTTATCTTTAATACTGTAATTTCATTAAATAGGTTCTTTGGATCTTGATTTGGACTCTGACCTGTGCCAGCAGCTCGGGACGCCAGGCGAGTACAGTTTATTGTTTGTTTTCAGTATTGATCTTTACTACGCATCATTGTTAGTCGATAGAGATGTGATTTCAGTCTTTATGTTGATTTTATTCTTTGTGTCGGGGGAGGTGAAGTACCAACGATGTATGATCTGACCTTATACCGTGTATACCGTGTAGACCGTGATTATTATTACATTTATACCGTGTAGACAGTGTTTCTTTATTGCAGTATATCGTGTAGACCGTGTAACTTTATACCGTGTAGATAGTGTAGACCGTGTCGTATAATTGTCCCGAGACCGGTCACATATCAAAGGTATTTCAGTCGGTCAGTCGGTGAGTATTTTTCTGTATTTCATTTCCTGTTTTTGTTATTTAGTTTATTTCTGTTTCTTTCATCCATTTTTATATAAATCATATGTCTAAAGGCTAACCTCTGTTATATAGTCATTTTCATATATTGGAACTGCATTCAGTGAATTGTACTCGTTCCATCCTGACTGGGTAACCAAACAAATTTTAGGTGATGACGAGGAGATCGTGTGTCCTGACCAGTATGGCCCGTACTTGGGAGATGTGTTAGAGACAGACTTTGCCTACCAGGAGGAGTACGTAGCATCTGATCCTGCTGCACTTTTTTAGATATTTTAGTTATTACTGAGACATTGTATTTGATATTTGAGTTGACTTTTGGGGACATGTAGTTGAGATTGTTTTGATTTTATACTTCATACATTTTCTATTGTGAGATAATTCTATTTTATCTATTAGATACTGAGTTGAGACATGGAGTTGTTATACTTTCCTTGTGGTATATCTTTATTGCTTGGTTGTTCATCATATTGTTACAGCATTCTACCGCCGACTCTGCGGCGTAGGCTGGGCGTGTACATGGTTCATGCCCAAATATTGGGTGCGGGTCGTGACACATTTTTATGATGGCCCATACAAGTCGAAGTTTCGCAAGGACAGCAAAACCGTGGTAGTACTTAAGTTAGTCGTACTACTGCGGGCCTGTGACTAGGACTAGGAATAGGGACCTAAGGACTGTCTCCATGAGTCGAAATTGCGTCATTGACTTTTATATTCGATTTCAAGTACCCTTATGCTTCCTGTTTGAATCTTTCTATCGTCTAATGATTTTCTTTGTTTTCAGCCAATGGATTCGCAGGACAGGAATAACGCTGCACTGAACACTCTACCGGCAGTTGGCGGGTTTTTTACCTACGGGACCCCACCAACGCAGTGAGGCCAGCTTACTCCTCAGGACGATCCGGGCCAGCCGCAGTAATCGAGATTTCGCAGGGATGACATTCCACCTCCACCGCAGTTTCCTCCGCAGACTCCGGTACCGGCACCCATCCCTCATCCGGCACTTGTTCTACCTACCATACACTCGGCACCAGCAGTCTATCCACCACCTATGATACATCCAGCACCAACCATGTATCCAGCTCCGATGATGCAGCAGGCACCCTACATGTACCCAGCACCTACTATGCAACCAGCGCCAGCAATGTACCCGATACCTACTCTGCCTCCGCCACCGACACTGGATAATATTACCCTCCTCGGTATTTTCCAACAGCAGGCTAACATCTTTCGCGATACCTTACGAGAGGCCCTTCAGCAAAGGGAGGCCCACCAACAGCGCCCTGGGACGTCCAAGAACTTCATGGACCTCCGGCCCAGAGAGTTCCATGGGACCGAGGGTATTATCTACGCTGATGAGTGGTTGGAAAACGTGGAGTGGTACCTGAAGATGGCTCGCATCTCAGAAGATCTAAAGGTGGAGTCAGCTAGTGGACAACTATTCGACATCGCACAGACGTGGTACCAAGGTGAGCCACGATTTGCTGCTCCAGACGTGACTTGGGAAGAATTCAAGCAGCTATTAAAGAAAAAATTCTACCCCGACGTAGCACGGGAGGCATTGGTGAGCTAGTTCGAGCACTTGGAGCAGGGGAATCTCACCATTGATGAGTATACTGCGGAGTTTTCTCGCCTAAGTCGTTACGCAGAGAGTTGGGTCAACACCCCGGAGAGCAAGGCCAGAAGATTCAGAAAGGGATTATCGTACGAGATTCGTTTAGCTATCGCCACCAGTCGAGCCACTACCTATGAGGAGATTCTAGAGGTCGCCCAAGCTGTAGAGAAAGAACTGAGTTACAGGCCGAAGTGGAATCGAGACACTTTCGGCGGAGGTAACTATCCACCCACACAGACGAAGCATCTTCAAGTGCAGTCAAGGACCTTCCAGCACCAGCAACCCTTCCAGCCCACTGGTAGAGCCCTAGTACATCAGCAGAACCGAGGCCCGTCTAGAGCTCAGACACAGCAGCCACGGAGACAGTTCCAGTAGGCCCCGTATTGTACATTTTGCGGAAAGGACGGACACATTTGGGATAATTGCAGAACGAGACTTGGATCATTTTTATACTTCGGATCACCTTCACATCAGCTGAAGGAGTACACATTGGCTTTCGACCGAGCAGGACGCGAGACAACTTCCGCACAGAGAGGACCAGCTAGACCACCAGCAGCCACACAGCCGCGAGGTCCACCACTACCCACTCAGCAGCAGCGGTTCACTCGACACCAGCAGAGAGGAGCACCCAAGCAGGGTCGAGCTTTTTCTATGGCTATTGAGGAGCCCGAGCCTACACCAGATGTGATAGCAGGTTCCATACTTCTCGATTCTTTTTTCGCTATAGCTTTGTTTGATTCGGGTACATCCCACAGTTTTATTTTAGTAGCTTTTGTATTCGAGCATAGTATAGCATCTGTACTCTTAGGTGGTAGTTGTAAGATTATGACAGGCGGAGGTGCTATCCTAGTCAAGAATATTTGCATGAGGCGGCGCATCACCTTGGAAGGCAGGGAGTTGCGCGCCAACTTACTCGTAATGCCACTACCGAGTTTCGACATCGTCCTTGATATGGATTGGTTAAGTAAGAATTTTGCCAGTATAGACTTCCACCGAGGATGTGTCGTATTTAGTCCTCCCGGGGAGTCTGCATTCGAATTCGCCAGAGGGGCGATAGAGCAGCAGAGTGAAGGTTTTTGCGGAGCTATAATTCAGGAGGGAGAGGCACCGCATCCCATCATCGCGGAGTTCCTAGACGTCTTTCCAGAAGACCTACCGGAATTGCCGCCAGACCGAGACATCGAGTTTGCTATTGATCTGGTGCCAGGCGCAGTACCGACGGCACAACCGGTGTACCGAATCAACAACAAGGAGGCTAAAGAATTGAAGAAGCAGATCGATGAATTGCTAGAGAAGGGGTTCATCAGAGAGAGTTTATCACCATGGGGATCCCCTGTCCTCTTTGTGCCGAAGAAAGATGGTACGGTGCGAATGTGCATCGACTACCGAACCTTGAATAATCACACTATCAAGAACAAGTATCCACTGCCAAGGATTGACGATCTCTTCGATCAGTTGAGTGGCGCGCGGGTACCCTCAAAGATAGATTTGAGGTCGGGGTACCATCAGCTGAAGGTGAAGAAAGAAGACATACCGAAGACTGCCTTCTGGACCAAGTACGGACAATATGAGTTTATGGTGATGCCGTTCGGGTTAACCAATGCCCCGGCAGTCTTTATGAACTTGATAAACAAGGTATTCCATCCAAACCTTGACAGGTTCGTAGTGGTGTTTATCGATGACATACTCATTTATTCGAAAACACCGGAGGAGCACGAGGAACATCTGAGGATCGTGCTAGCGACCCTCAGGAAGGAGAAGCTCTATGGAAAACTCTCAAAATATGAGTTTTTCTTGGACAAGGTGGAGTTCCATGGTCATGTAGTGACTGGCGACTGTATATCCGTCGATCCGAAGAAGGTTACTGTAGTGCCCCGTCCCTATATCGTGCCCCGTTCTCCGTCCACGGGGTGTGCGAGAAAGGAACACTATCGCTGACGATTCGGTCGGGACTGATAGGTCGGGATCAATCGAATCGATCGAACGGGAATGGTTGAATTAAGATCCATTTCCCGTTATGAAATGGCTTCTTCGGAACCAAGTCCCATTTTCAGCTGGTAGCGCCTCAAGGATTGACTATACGGCTGAGTCGGGAGAGACCTCTCGTTGCTCTGTTTTTTACGCCGCTTGCGTTGGTTTTGGCTTTGGTTTTCTGAATGCATTTTCGTGAATGTTTTCGATAGTTTTCATGTCTTACATTTCGAACTCGCATTTCCTATCGAACTTCTTGCATAATACAGTGTTCTAATCGGTTGCTTGTGCGATTTCAGGTGATCACGTAGGCAACGTCCAGCGCGGCCAACAAGTCTCTCGCCTCAAGCAAAAACTCAAGGTGAGTGGCTGACCTCCTTCGTCTCGACCCTCTATTTCAAAATGAGAACTCGAGTAATGATATCGAATTTGAATGAGTCGCTTGAAAAATACAAGTCCTATGTTCTAGAAGAGAAAAGATGAGTTGGGTAGAAAAAGAGATAGAATTATTTCAGGCCTGCAAAACAACCAAGTAAATGGATCGATTACATAACAAGCCCCAACGATAACCTAAATATACCTTGTTAACTTATTACGGTCATGGACAACTTGTCGACAAGGGCGATGGTTTCTTCGAGCGGCAACCTGGGACCACGGGACCGACTCGACCTAGGAAGAAATAAGTTATAGCCGAGCTGGGTAATAGGCAATCGGTAGAACGGGGACTTGTATCGGAGCTCGCTACTTGCGTTGTAAGGGTCCCGTTTACCAGGCTATGTCCAGGATGGCTAGTTAATGCCAGTGACCTTCACATCAAACACTTGATATAAATTGTTATCAACTAACAGGGAAGGTGTTGATAAGTTTTATGTTGCACGGCGCACTCTGCCGAAGAAAATTCTGGTGTAACTTACTTGGTTTATGTTTCATCAAAATACTTTGTATGAAAACACCTAGGATGTCTAGAAAGATCACTAAAAGCAAGTCATATGATTTCTATCTATATTCTTGAATCAAATGAGAGCCTGGAAATTGATTAGCCACTCGTCAGTACATGTTGATTGTACTGATCCTCGCTCTCTCTACAAGTGCGATAAATCGAGAGGAGCGTGTTGCGTGAAGGGAGGCCACGCTCATGTGTTTTGAAGCTTCGTCCGTACAGTCGAAGCTTAGATCCAATTCCTTTTGAAGACTCTGCTGTTGAAGATCAGAGGACAGATGGAGCGACTTCCCACCATCCCAGGTGGTTTTGTAATGCTGGTTGTAATCAATGGATGAAAATGTATGAAATGGCTATCTCATCGACGTTCATTTTGTAATGGAGTCAGTTTGTAAAAAGTTCATGTGGCGCCCTTGTATCGAGTCTGTAAAATGATGTTCATTATCAATAAAGCTTAAGTTTCCTTCTTTATAATGTGTGTTCAATTTTACTCTGTGCATTCTCTTGTTATTGTGTTTCGGATAACCTTATGACTATGCCTTGTGCGAGCACAATTTAGGTTCGTACGGCATCACGCCCGAGGAATGACTATCGATTCTACGGAATCAGGGCATGACATAAATGGTATCAGAGCACGGCTTTACGTCCTTGGCCTCCAGTGTCGAGTTTTTAGTCTCAAAACTGTTGGTCTCGTGTCGATGAGATATGTCGTTCCATACGAGTGAGTCCGTAATAAGTTTTGTGACTAATGTATTTTGCCTTCAAAAATCCTAGAAGGTGCGGTGGTGAACGTGGCGGCGAACGAAGAAAGTGCTTCGAGCGGCTCGAGAGGCCCGGACCCTCCAACGATGCCATGGAACGGATGTTGCGTATGCTGGAAGCGCAACAATGACAAGCTCAAGAGAGTCAACGCCAAAATGAACAACATCGATGGCAGACGGAGGCACGCCAGACTCAGTTCGAGGTCCGATTCGATGCACAATTCAAGTTGCAGCAGAAGCAGCTTGATACTCTTCAGCAGATTGTTCAGACAGTTGTGGCCAACAACAACAACTCTGTGACAATCCATGCCGTAACCGAGCCTGCGGCCAGACAAAGTGAAGTCGAACCGGAGGTACCCGAGCCTACACCTGCAGCACCGAGAAGTTCCAACTTTGAGGTGTCAAAATTCAGCAAAAGTTTTCGTATTCTTCTGCGGTACTGAAGACCCTTCTTTGGCGATCGATTGGTTAGAGGAGTTGGAAGACCGGTTCGAGCTTCTGGGCGTCGATGAGTCCAAGAAAGTCGCATGCGCTCAACTACTACTCCGATTGAACGTGCACGACTGGTGGACCATGCAAAAGCGAGCGATCAGATGCGACAACGAGACAGCAGCAATTTCTTGGGCCACCTTCCGAGAGGCGTTCGAGATTGAGTAACTCCCCGAAGCCGTTCGACAAGAGAAGGAAAATAAATTTATGCAGCTAAGGCAAGGGAATATGACAGTGCGACAGTATGCAGCAGAGTTCAACAAGTTACCCAAATTTGCTGGAGAATTCCTGCCCTCCACAGTGAATCATGCTCGACGGTTCGAAGTGGGCCTACGACCATCTATCTACGCCCACATGTCTGTTCCGCAATACAAAACGATGGGGGAGTCTCTCAACCACGTCCTCCGCCTTGAACGCCAATACCCTCCAGGTGTTGTCGGCGTTGTATATACATACAATCACAAATGCCCTAGCCACGCGGGAGGAAACAATGTGACCAAGCGTCCAAACAATGGGCACCAAGGCGAATATCAAGGGCGTGATCCACGGCCTTAATGCAACCGATGTCACCATGTCGGTCACACTATCGACGACTGCCAGATACCAGAGGGTGGATGCTAGAACTGTGGCAAGAGGGGCCACATTCGTGCTGATTGTCCGTCCAGAAGGCCGAATCCAATGGCGCCCCAACAACACCGTCCAATGGTGCCCCAACAGCACCATCCAATGGCACCCCAACAACACCGTCCAATGGCGCCCCAACAACACCGTCCAATGGCGTCCCAACAGCACCGTCCAGGGAATCAAGGTCCAGCACCTCGAGCCCATCAACCCGTACCGCAAAATGGCCAAGACCGTCGCCCCAATGCCCAGGGCTGCGTCTATGCCATGACTCGAGATGAAGTGCTTGCATCAGTTACGGTCGTAACAGGTATACTAAATTTCAATAATGTGCCTGCTCATATACTATTTAATTCAGGCGCTTAGCATAGTTTTATATCGGCAAACTTTGTCGCCGAGCACAAATTTCCTATAATATCATTAGATCTCGACCTTAGCATAATTACACCTTCAGGTACACCAATACTCACAAATTTAGCCTGCACTGATGGGATTATCTGTATCGGCAGTCAAAAGATCGGTCTTGATGTGATAGTTCTAGACATGAAGGACTTTGATATCATTCTGGGAATGGATTGGCTCGGGCCGTGCAATAGAACCATCGACTGTGCCAGAAAGACGGTCACCTTTCGTATACCAGGAGTGCCAGAATTCTGTTTTTTGTGTGGTGAGGCATCGTCGATCTGCAGGCTGATCTCGACAATTTCTGCTCGGAGGATGCTGCATTCTGGGTGCGAAGGCTATTTGGCGTCCGTTCGAGACATACGACAGGATGGTGCAAACGCCGGTCAGACCGACGCTGTGGCAGAATTTCTCGATGTATTCCCGGACGAGCTACCCGGCATGCCCTCCGACCGAGAAATCGAGTTCAACATCGATATATTCTTCGATACTCGACCGATTTCCAATTCCCCGTACAGAATGGCCTCCACCGAGTTGCAGGAACTCAAGGTCCAGTTACAAGATTTGCTTGACAAAGGGTTTATCCGGTCTAGTGTTTCACCATGGGGAGCGTCCGTATTGTTCGTGAAGAAAAAGGATGGGTCTATGTGTCTGTGCGTCGATTACCGAGAGCTGAACAAGGCCACTATCCGGAACAAGTATCCATTGCCCCGCATAGACGACTTATTCGATCAGTTGCAAGGCACCTCAGTATTTTCGAAGATTGATCTCCGCTCGGGCTATCATCAACTCAAGATCAAGTCAGACGACGTGTAGCCTTTCGTACTCGGTACAGCCACTACGAGTTCCTGGTGATCCATTCGGCCTGACGAACCCCCCTGTCGCCTTCATAGATCTGATGAACCGGCTATTTTGACCATTTCTTGATAAATTTGTGGTAGTCTTTATTGACGATATTCTCGTCTACTCGAAGAACAGGGTGCAGCATGCGGAACATCTGCGGACCGTGCTCCAGATACTTCGAGAGAATCAGTTATATACAAAGCAGAGTAAGTGCGAATTTTGGCTAAGCAGCGTATCCTTTCTTGGTCATATCATTTCGTCCGAAGGCATTGCAGTCGATCCGAAAAAAGTGGAAGCTATTGCTGATTGGAAGCGGCATGCGTCTGCTAGTAAGATTTGAAGCTTTTTTGGTTTGGCGGGATACTATCGACGCTTTGTGAAAGACTTCACGAAGATTGCATCGCCATTGACTCGCCTCACTCAAAAGGGAGTCGTGTATGAGTGGCCGGATGACTGTGCAGCTTCCTTCCAGGAGCTAAAATAGCGACTAATTTCGGCCCCTATACTCGCACTTTCAGATGGGCCAGAGGATTTTCAGATATTCAGCATGCTTCAGGCCAGGGCTTGGGATGCGTGCCCATGCAGCGGAACAAGGTGATATCCTTCGCCTCCAGACAGTTGAAGCCGCACGAGAAGAACTATCCTACGCACGACTTGGAGTTAGCGGCGATTGTGTTCACGTTAAAATTGTGGCATCACTATCTATATGGCGTGGCGTGCGCGATCTATACCGACCACAAGAGCCTCAAGTATCTCTTCACCTAGAAGGAAATGAACTTACGACAGAGGCATTGGCTCGAACTGATCAAAGACTATGACTTGACGATCGACTACACTCCGGGCAAGGGAAATATTGTGGCGGATGCTCTGAGTCGAAAATATCTTGCCTCGCTATCCATCAACCGCAGACTACTATGGGATCTAGAAGAAATGGGTATCGACCTCCGGGTTCGATTCAGGGATGTACGGTTGGCGCAACTACAGTTAGAGCCGAGTTTGCTGGAAAAGATCAAGACCGCTCAAAAGGATGATCCGTACCTGAAGAAAATGCACGAACGAATTTTAACAGGTAGTACGACCGACTTTGCGAAAGATAAGATCGACGTGCTGAGATTGAATGGCCGACTATGTGTTCCGGATGATTCAGAACTACGAAAGGAGATATTGTCGAAGGCGTATTATGCGAAATATACCTTACATCCAGGCAGTACCAAGATGTATAAGGACCTCCGTACGACCTTCTGGTGGCACGGGATGAAGATAGATGTGGCGCTCTTCGTGTCACAATGCATGGCCTGTCAGCAGGTGAAAGCTGAGCATTAGAGACCGGACGGGGAGATGCAGAAACTGGCGATTCCAGAATGGAAGTGGCAGTACGTATGCATGGATTTTATTGTTGTTTTGCCGAAGACGCCGCGAGGGAATGACGCCATCTGGGTCATCGTCGATCGACTAGCCAAGTCAGTGCACTTCATTGCCATCAAAGTTACTTGGAGCGTTGATTGCCTGGCGCAGATTTATCTTGATGAGATAGTATGCTGTACGGAGTTCCAGTATCCATCGTCTCTGATCGGGATTCACGGTTCATGTTGCGATTCTAGAGTAGCCTTCAGTCGGCGCTGGGTACCAAGTTGCAGTTCAGCTCAGCTTACCATCCTCAGACCGACGGCCAAACGGAGCACGTTAATCAGATTCTCGAATACATGCTACGACTCTGCACAATTGACTTCAAATCAAGCTGGGATGTTCATCTACCTCTGGCTGAATTTGTATTAAACAATAGCTATCAATCCAGCATTCAAATGGTGCCGTATGAAGCCTTGTACAGATGAAAGTGCCGATCACCCATTTGCTGGGACGAAGTCGAAGAGCGGCAGATTCTCGGCCTGGAACTGGTGGAACAGACTATGCAAAAAGTTCAGCTTATTCGGAAAAGATTAAAGACCGCGCAGAGTCGTCAGAAAAGCTACGCAGACGTTCATCGACGACCCCTCGAGTTTCAAGAAGGCGATCACGTATTTCTCAAAGTGTCGCCCATGCGAGGAGTTACTCGGTTCGGTACGAAGGGAAAGCTGAGTCCGAGATTCATTGGGCCATTCAAAATACTCGAGCGGGTCGCCCCAGTAGCCTATAGAATTTTCCTACCACCAGCGCTTGAAGGTGTACACAATATCTTCCACGTCTTCCAGTTGCAGAAGTACGTGTACGACCCTAGCCACGTGGTGGATTTTGGCCAGCTAGAGCTGAAATCCGACTTATCCTACGTTGAAGAGCCAGTTCAAATCTTCGAACGCAAGGATAAGCTGCTGCGAAATCGAGCGATCCCTCTTGTTCACGTACTCTGGAGGAGCCATGCGGCAGAGGAGTCGACATGGGAACTCGAGTCAGAGATGAAGGAAAAGTTTCCTTCATTATTTTCATAGAGGTAGGTTCTATTCTTAAGTTTTGAGGATAAAACTTTTTCTTAGTTGGTTATGGTGTAGTGCCCCGTCCCTACATCGTGCCCCGTTCTCCGTCCACGGGGTGCACGAGAAAGGAACACTATCGCTATCGATTCGGTCGGGATCGATCGAATCGATCGAACGAAAACGGTTGAATTAAGATCCATTCCCCGTTATGGAATGCCTTCTTCGGAACCAAGTCCCATATTCAGCGGGTAGCGCCTCAAGGATTGACTCTGCGGCTGAGTCGAGAGAGACCTCCCGTTGCTCTATTTTTTATGCCGCTTACGTTGGTTTTGGCTTTGGTTTTCTGAATGCGTTTTTGTGAATATTTTCGATGGTTTTCATGGCTTAAATTTTGAACTCGCATTTCCTATCGAACTTCTTGCATAATACAGTATTCTAATCGGTTATTTGTGTGATTTCAGGTGATCGCGTAGGCAACGTATAGCGCGGCCAACAAGTCTCTCGTCTCAAGCAAAATCTCAAGGTGAGTGGCTGACCTCCTTCGTCTCGACCCTTTATTTCAAAATGAGAACTCGAGTAATGATATCGAATTTGAATGATTCGCTTGAAAAATACAAGTCCTATGTTCTAGAAGAGAAAAGATGAGTTGTGTAGAAAAAGAGATAGAATTATTTCAAGCCTGCAAAACAACCAAGTAAATGGATCGATTACATAACAAGCCCCAACGATAACCTAAATATACCTTGTTAACTTATTACGGTCATGGACAACTTGTCAACAAGGGCGATGGTTTCTTCGAGCGGCAACCTGGGGCCACGGGACCTACTCGGCCTAGGAAGAAACAAGTTATAGCCGAGCTGGGTAATAGGCAATCGGAGAACGGGGACTTGCATCGGAGCTCGCTACTTGCGTTGCAAGGGTCCCATTTACCAGGCTATGTCCAGGATGGCTAGTTAATGCCAGTGACATTCACATCAAACACTTGATATAAATTGTTATCAACTAACAGGGAAGGTGTTGGTAAGTTTTATGTTGCACGGCGCGCTCTGCCGAGGGAAATTCTGGTGTAACTTACTTGGTTTATGTTTCGTCAAAATGCTTTGTTTGAAAACACCTAGGATGGCTAGAAAGATCACTAAAAGCAAGTCATATGATTTCTATCTATATTCTTGCACCAAATAAGAGCCTGGAAATTGATTAGCCACTCGCCAGTACATGTTGATTGTACTGATCCTCGTTCTCTCTACAGGTACGATAAATCGAGAGAAGGGTACTGCGTGAAGGGAGGCCACGCTCGTGTGTTTTGAAGCTTCGTCCGTGCAGTCGAAGCTTAGATTCAATTTCTTTTGAAGACTCCGCTGTTGAAGAACAGAAGACAGATGGAGCGACTTTCCACCATCCCAGGTGGTTTTGTAATACTGGTTGTAATCAATGGATAAAAATGTATGAAATAGCTATCTCGTCGACGTTCATTTTGTAATGGAGTCAGTTTGTAAAAAGCCCGCGTGGCGTCCTTGTATCGAGTCTGTAAAATGATGTTCATTATCAATAAAGCTTAAGTTTTCTTCTTTATAATGTGTATTCAATTTTACTCTGCGCATTATCTTGTTGTTGTGTTTCGGATAACCTTATGACTATGTCTTGTGCGAGCGTAATTTAGATTCGCACGGCATTACGCCCGCGGGACGACTATCGATTCTACGAAATTGGGGCATGACAGTTACAGCTGTGGAAGCATGGTCTACTCCGACTAGGTGGCAGAGATACGAAGCTTCTTGGGATTAGCAGGGTATTATCGGAAGTTCGTACAGGACTTCGCTTGGATTGCAGAGCCACTCACTAGGCTCACTCGGAAGGATGTAGAGTTCGTATGGACGGAGGACTGCCAGGCTACGTTCGATGAATTAAAGAAGAGACTGATGACAACCCCTATCTTAGCCTTGCCTTCAGGATCGAGAGGTTTCACCATTTATAGTGATGCCTCGAGCAAAGGACTGGGTTGTGCCCTAGAGCAGAACAAGAGAGTGATAGCCTATGTATCTCGATAGTTGAGACCGTATGAGAAGGACTATCACACTCACGACCTAGAGTTGGCAGCCGTGATCTTCGCCTTGAAGCTGTGGAGACATTATTTGTACGGAGAGCGAGTGGAAATCTTTACTAACCACAAAAGCTTGAAGTACGTCTTCACACAAAAGGAGTTGAACATGAGGCAGCGCAGATGGCTTGAGCTGATGAGTGACTATGATATTTCGCTACAGTCAGGAAAAGCCAACATTGTTGCGGATGCTTTGAGCAGGTATCCCGTAGCAATGTGCTTGACTCGAGATCGTCACTTATTAGCAGATTTGGAGAGTTTGGACATCGAGATCGTCATTCTAGGAGCCGAGATGCAGATGATGGGCATGCAGATTCAGTCAGGACTGATGGACAGGATTCGGGCGGCACAGCACAGGATGAGCAGCTAAAGAACATCATAGCACAAGCACGAGCTGGCTTGCTAGATGATTTCACTATTGCAGAGGATGGTTCGTTGAGGCACGAAACGAGACTTTGTGTACCTAGTGGAGAGCTTAGAGAAGAAGTTATGCAAGTGGCACACCGTTTTCAGTATTCTCTACATCCGGGAGCCAATAAGATGTACAAGGATCTGAGAAACAACGTGTGGTGGTATGGTATGAAACGTGAAGTGGCCCGCTTCGTTTCTAGGTGCCTCGTATTTCAGCAGGTCAAAGCCGAGAGGCAGAGACCAGGAGGATTGTTGCAGCCACTACCTATACCCGAGTGGAAGTGGGAACACATCACTATGGATTTTGTTTCCGGCCTTCAACGGTCATCGGGCGGGAAGAATGCGATTTGGGTCATCGTCGATAGGTTGACCAAATTGGCCCACTTTATACCATTTAAAGTGGGGTTATCAACAGAGAAGTTGGCAGAGCTTTATGTGAAGCAGATAGCCCGGTTGCACGGGATTCCAGTGAGTATTATGTCAGACTGCAACAGCAGATTCACGTCCTACTTCTGGAAGAGCCTACAGACCAGCTTGGGCACAGCGCTCAAGTTCAGCACTGTCTATCATCTGCAGACGGATGGACAATCAGAGTGGACCATTCAGATTGCTCGAGGATATGCTGCGGACGTGCGTGCTAGATTTTGGCAGCTCATGTAACAACATCTACCAAGCTAGTATCAAGATGTCCCCTTTCGAAGCGTTGTATGGTCGAAGATGTCGTACCCCGCTGTCTTGGGACGATGTGGGAGAGCGTGCACTGTTGGGACCGGAGATGGTAGTAGATGCTACAGAGAAAGTCAAGATGATTAGAGAGCGGCTTCGTATGGCTCAGGACAGGCAGAAGCACTGGGCCGACAGTCACCGTAGACCGTTGGAGTTCGAGGTATGGAATCCCCTTAGTATAAATTGCGTGTTAAATTACGGATTCTTGGTAACAATTGTGCGATTTAGGTTGGCAACTTGGTATTTTTGAAAATTTCTCCGACCCATGGCACTATTTGTTTCGGTAAAGGCGGTAAACTCAGCCCACATTTCATTGGGCTTTTTGGTCTTCTCGAGAAGATCGGTGCAGTAGCATACCGATTAGCCTTGCCGCCTGCACTGGAGGGAGTGCACAACGTGTTCCACGTATCTCAGCTGAGGCAATACGTGGCGGACCCCAGTCATGTCTTGGACCATTCGGAGATCGAAGTGGGACCGAGTCTCAGTTACCAGGAGCAACCCGTAGAGATTTTGGACCGCAGAGAGAATGTGTTGAGGAATCAAGTGATCCCCTTAGTTCGCGTCGTGTGGAGACACCACTCCCCGGGCGAGTCCACATGGAAAAGAGAAGACGAGATGCGCGAGCGGTATCCCTATCTTTTTGAGCCATGAGGTACGTTTCCACCTGATAAACCAGCTGAATTTCGAGGACAAAATTAATTCAAGGGGGGTAGACTTGTAAACCCCTTGATCAATTTCTATTATATTAAATCTTTTTTTTATTATTTTATTTATTTAAATAGCAGTTATTCTTATGGAACACTAACAATAGAGGAGAAATTTGAAATATGTATTAGGTTGAGGGCCTAAGTGCATATGTGTGGATCAAATTCAATTTCAGTTAAATCCTATTCGAACTCGGTCCAAATTAAAACCCATGTTTATTAACTCATAAGAGGATATGCCCCTCCAAATCCGAATCTCCTTGTGATAGTTGATTCCACAAAAGCCAAGTTCAAAGTTGTTTCCCTTTATCTACAACCCTTGGCCAACCTAGGCATTATAGATAGGAACTGGACGATCCCTGTCCTGGGAGGTTTCAGGTTGCAAATCCGAGTATAAATCCAGTTGATAAGCCAAATCAGATTTAAACAAAACCCCCTTAGCTACAGTTATATATATATATATATATATATATATATATATATATATATAGAGAGAGAGAGAGAGAGAGAGAGAGGAAGGGAGGAACAGTCGATTTCCTCTACAACCTATACTACCCCTGCCGAAGAACTAAGTTGAGGATCAGATTCGTGAAGGAAAGAGCGAGAGAGAGAAGGAGTTTGGGATTGTCGATCCTTTCTTTCCTACTACAGGACTCGGTCACAGGAAACCGAGGAAGGAGCCGAACACTAAGGTAAGTTTCCCTTCCTTATTTAAAGAACATTGCCTTCAATCTCGGATTAATTAGTTTGACAAAACCTAAAGAAATAAAAGCAGATAAAAGTAGATAGGAAATCAGATTGGCTGCTTATTGGCCACTTGGAATCATGTCTAATGTTGGGAACCCTCCATAACCGATGATTTCAGTCGATTTCCTAGATTAGCAATTCAAGTTAGGAGTATCGGATGGAATACCCACCCATATCCGATACCAGGAATTATTGAAGCCCAGTACCATACCATCTGCATCCTGTGGATACTCGAAGAGTATCAGTAGAACCCAGATACCAATTGATGTGGTATGATCTCTAAAACAGAGTTGATCAATCATAAGAATCGGGTATCATATTGATACCTGATACAAGTATAAGAGGGGGGGGCATGTTAAACAGATAATTTGGGTTGAAACCTTAGTGTATTAAGTTCAGATGTTAGGTAAAGCAAATCCTGAGATACTGGTGATTAGATAATCCGACTGTAGATGACCATGGTGTCGAATTTAGGAACAGCCTGATCCAAAATCCTGGGATACTAACCGAGAATTCATGTCAACCCGATTTCCATATCAGGGAGTTCAAGTCAATCACCAATTCATATGTGACATGGATACCGAGTTCTACTAGTGTCTCGAGTATCAGGTTCATCCAGGAACCCTTCGTGTATATAGGCAAAGACACAAGGGGATGCAGGAAATACTATGAGTGTATAGTCCAAATCACTGCTCTTACTTATTGAGATATTGTTTTGGTATAGGCTAAACCAAGCCCACACTATATATTATGAACCCAATTCGACCTGGTTTTTTTTGACACTATATATATATATATATATATATATATATATATATATATATATGTTCAGATTTAGTTTGGTAACCTATGACCTAAGTATTAGGTATTAGGGAATACCAAGTATTTCGACACTGTAGTACAACTCTATGAGGAACAGAGTTATCATTAGGTATACCTGTCGATATTGGGAGTCACTGCGAGGACTCGAGTCAACCTGATAACAAGATTGACACAATTTGACACTACACCCAAGTATCAACTGATACATACTAGTTCAGACACCTTCCATGTTCTGTTAAACCATTGCATCCACTGCCTACCTTTGAATGTTTACCTACACATTCATGACCCATAGCCACTGCACCCTCGGATCAAGGTTCCTGACACCAACAACCCAACTTGGAATAACAGAGACCATCCTGTGATACCGATATTGGTATAAGCAATGTTTACCTACACATTCATGGGCTGAGTGTCATAGGCAATGTTGATCCCAAATCCTGTGATACTGATTTGGTATCAAAGCCAAAATCGAGACCATCCCATACTCTGAAAACAGTTACTACATCATAACCACCTGGAGACCTTGGGTTGAGTTGTAGGGTATTGCTAGGAACAAGTGTCAGGAAGGAATATGTCAGTCCATTAGTGCAAGGACTGATTCAAGACACTAAAATCGAGTAAAAGAGTAAGAGAGGCATGTGGGCAGATAGATATAGGACAGTCTGTCAAACAAGGGGGAGGTGAACCGTGTTAGGAAATAGTAAAACAACTTAGTTGGATTAAGTTCAAAACCCAATCTAAAATAGATAGTATAGACTTGATCTATTTTTATCTTTAACACTGTAATTTCATTAAATAGGTTCTTTGGATCTCGATTTGGACTCTGACCTGTGCCAGCAGCTCGGGACGCCAGGCGAGTACAGTTTATTGTTTGTTTTCAGTATTGATCTTTACTATGCATCATTGTTAGTCGATAGAGATGTGATTTCAGTCTTTATGTTGATTTTATTCTTTGTGTCGGGGGAGGTGAAGTACCAACGATGTGTGATCTGACCTTATACCGTGTATACCATGTAGACCATGATTATTATTACATTTATACCGTGAGACAGTGTTTCTTTATTGTAGTATACCTGTAGACCGTGTAACTTTATACCGTGTAGATAGTGTAGACCATGTCATATAATTGTCCCGAGACCGGTCACATATCAAAGGTACTTCAGTCGGTCAGTCGGTGAGTATTTTTCTGTATTTCATTTACTATTTTGTTATTTAGTTTATTTCTGTTTCTTTCATCATTTTTATATAAATCATATGTCTAAAGGCTAATTTCTGTTATATAGTCATTTTCATATATTGGAACTGCATTCAGTGAATTATACTCGTTCCATCCTGACTGGGTAACCAAACAAATTTTAGGTGATGACGAGGAGATCGTGTGTCCTGACCAGTATGGCCCATACTTGGGAGATGTGTTAGAGACAGACTTTGCGTATCAGGAGGAGTACGCAGCATCTGATCCTGCTGCACTTTCTTAGATATTTTAGTTAGCACTGAGACATTGTATTGGATATTTGAGTTGACTTTTGGGGACATGTAGTTGAGTTTGTTTTGATTTTAGACTTCATACATTTTCTATTGTGAGACGATTCTATTTTATCTATTAGATGCTGAGTTGAGACATGGAGTTGTTATACTTTCCTTGTGGTATATCTTTATTGCGTGGTTGTTCATCATATTGTTACAGCGTTCTACCGTCGACTCTGCGGCGTAGGCTGGGCGTGTACACGGTTCATGCCCAAATATTGGGTGCGGGTTGTGACAATAACCTCCTTTGTTTTCAGAGGATTTAGATGCAAACTGTCCGACCCGGGTTTGGCATAGATGGAGTCTACGATCAGGACCTGCATGTGGATCCAGTGCTCATAGAGGATGCACCGCCTGTAGTGACCTAGATTAGTTTGGTTTGTCTAGACTACATTCCAGCTGGATACTTTGAGACTTATAGTATTTATTTGTGTTTATTTATGTCTTAAATTCTGAACTTCTGTGAGTGACTTTGCTTTTATTTCAGTCTAGCTATTTTCATCTTTATCTTATTTATCATCGTGCTTATCTTCCTTAGAATTATGTGATTGAGTTGTGATTATATTCCTCCGTGCGGAGATGACAGGTTATATTATTGTGTCTTAGATACTATATGTTGTAGATGACCCTTACAGTGTTCTACCGTCGATACTGCGGCATAGGCTGGACGTACCCACGTGCTCGTGCCCCTAAACAGGGTACGGGTCGTGACACACTTTTTTGCTGCTGTTGCTCTCTTTTTCTCTGTTAGTATATCATAACTTCTATTCACTCTAGCACTAAGTGCAAAAAGAAGAGTTTATATAGAGAGAAGCCAACCCCCTTGGCTGTCATAACCATCTACTAACAGCGTGGGTGGTTAACTACGGAATAACTCCCTACTAAGTGGGCCCTTGGCTGGGCCTAGCAATATGGATGGTTAACTAGGGAATAACTCACTATTAAGTGGGCGATTACAACAATAACTTCCTATAAGGGCCCGTTTGGTAAACCGTATTTGGAGTTGGATTTTATGGATTTGGAGTTAAATCCATGGAATTCTACGTTTGGTTGGAGATGGATTTGGATATGGAAAGTATAACCAAATCCAAAATTTGGATTTTGAAGAAAGAAAGTTAGATTTTGAGGAAAAATTAGTTATTTTTTTATAATTTCATAGTTATATTAAATATTTACTTAAAATAATTAATAATTCGTTATTTTTTACATATTAAAATTTTATAATTATTATTTTTTTAAAATATTTAATTTATAGTTAATTAAAATAAGTCATTATTAATATTCAATTATAATCATAATTAAAAATTTATTAGTTTTATTATATTATTAATTAATAGTTCATTAATTACTATTTTATAATAATCTTAATTATTAATATTTTAATGACAATTATAATAATAGTTAATAATTTATAATTTAATAATCTTTCATTATAATCTTAGTCTTATTATAATATTAATTAATAATTAAGTAATTTAGTAATCATAATTATATCTTAATTAATAATTTATTATTTAATTATAATCTTGATTAATAATTATTAATTTTATTTTAATATTTTATAATAATCTTATTTAATAATTTGTACCTTTATTAATCATAATTATAATAATTTATTAGTCATAATTATTATATTCTTTAATTATATTCTTAATTAATAATTTATTAATTTATCAATCATAACTATAATTTATTATTTTATTGATTATAATTATAACCTTGATTAATAATTTATTAATTTATAATTTTATTTTAATATTTTACAGTAATCTTAATTAATAATTTATACCTTTATTAATCATAATTATAATAATTTATTAATCATAACTATAATTTTAATTAATAATTTATAAATAAATATTCATTATAATCTTAACTAATAATTTATTAGTCTTAATCATAATTATCATCGTATTAATAGTTTATTATTTAATAATTTAATAATTAATATATTATTAAAAATTTAATTAGTAATTTATTAATCGTCATTATAATCATCATTATAATCTTAATCAATAATTTATTAATCATAACTATTTTATAATTATAATAATAATTTAATTATTAATCATAACTTAATAATTTATTTATTTATTATTTTATTAAATAAATATTTTATTATCATAATTATTAATTATAATTATAGTTTACCAAATCTTATGTTTGGTTGGAGTTGGATTTGGATTTGGAAATTCATGAATTGGATTTGGATTTGGATTTGAATTTTGGATTTCCAAATCCAAATCCAAATTGAAATCCATTTTACCAAACAAGCCCTAAGGGGTTCAGTTTCGTAATACCCTATTAAGTGGACGATTACAACAATAACAGCCTATAAATGGTTATAGTAGTAAATCTCTATAAATATGGCAGTTGCGAAACTGAACCGCTCTTAATGAACATGATGTCGTGTAACATATAGAACAACATTATCTTTACATCCGATGCATACGTGAGAAGTGCATCATCAAAGTGTCAGTTTGCGCCTTTTCGTCCCGCCCCAAGTCTGAGTCGGTTGGCCTGTTTGGGGCCTAGGTCCAAACAAAAATTGCCAAAAAATAGTGAAATAAATAAATAAATAAATAAATGTTTGTTGCGGGATTTGAACCTTGCACAATATAAAAATCGATTATACAAACCACTTAAGCTAACACACTCATGTGTGCAAAATAATAAATGATGACTCATATATTAAAATGCACACTTGGGGTCCATCACATCATTGAGTGTGGGACTGGATCACTAGTGATAAATTTTATTAAAACCCCACTAACCTGTAAGAATTCAATTTTATTCACTTATGGCTAGAGAGTTCTATTTAGGAAGTTGTAAACAATATTGTGGGGAGCAACAAGGACCGACATGAAATGGACACAGACACAATATTTTCTTATGAGTCCCCGTGATTAGCGGAGAGAGGAGACGGGTGTCGTAGTTTGATCGGACTGAGAGAGAGGTTGCTTACTGCTGGTTGTATTGAGAGAGTGGTTGCTTATTGTTAGTAGTAGTTGGTGGTTAGTAAGAAGAGAGTCGTAGCAGAGAGAGACATAAACCCAATACGATTGTTGGAGTAAGAGAGAGAGGAGAGAATTATATTTATAAAATAGATTTAGAAAATATTGGAGAAAAATATGATTTTTTTTTTTTGTTCTCCATATTGAATTATGTTAATTATTGAACAAGTAGAGATAGTAGTAGTATAAGGTGGAGTATGCAAGCAACAATAAAATTTAAATCTAAAAATGAGAATTTGAAACTTACATGTTTACATCTTAGTATATACAATTATGGAAGTCGTATATAAAATTATGTAGACTTGCAAACGGATAATATCTATATAAACTCCGAATTATTCAAATTATTTTGGGATATGTTATCTAGATAATAGAAGATAGACATCTCTATATAGGTCTCTCTTCACAAAACAAAGCTAACCTCTATAAGTAATTTATAAAATTTTAGACTAATTTTAGATAAATTTTAGTGAAATTAATATATTTAATACAATATTAATGGTTTTGATCATCTTCACTAATTTTATTTTGGTTTTCTCCAATAGCTTAACAATAATATAAGTGGTTTTGTAAATCAAATTAATAGCTTGACTTTCTAAATCAAATTAATAGTGAAAATATTTATCAACCATGGAAAAACATACAGGTTTATTTTGGCTTTTAGTACAACAAAGTAAATTTTGTAGTGTGCTAAGATCCCATGAGCATTCATCTCCTAAAGCATGAATCATGACATGCTTTTATGGTGAAACTCAACTTGCTGGTAAAATAATAATAATAATAATAATAATAATTTTACCCGACGGAAAACCCGAACCATAACCCGAACCCGAAGGGAAAGATCTTATAAGCTTCGGGTTCGGGTATTATATGAATCTAATCCAAAAAACACACCGCAAGCTCTTCTTCTTCGACCTCCTCCTCTTTTCTCCTTAGGGTTAGGGTTTCTCCTTATTCTTTAGGGTTTCCGCATTCCCACCATCGGTCATGGCCCGAAACGAGGAGAAGGCGCAGTCGATGCTCAACCGCTTCATCACGATGAAGCAGGAGGAGAAGCGGAAGCCGAAGGAGCGGCGGCCGTACCTCGCCTCCGAGTGCCGGGACCTCGCCGAGGCCGACCGGTGGCGCGCGGAGATCCTCCGCGAGATCGGCGTCAAGGTCGCCGAGATCCAGAACGAGGGGCTTGGGGAGCACCGGCTCCGCGACCTCAACGACGAGATCAACAAGCTGCTGAGGGAGCGGCTGCACTGGGAGAGGAGGATCCTCGAGCTCGGCGGGCCGAACTACATGAGGCACTCGGCCAAGATGACGGACCTCGATGGGAACATCATCGACGTTCCCAACCCCAGCGGCCGCGGTCCAGGCGAGTCAGTCGAATTTGCTGTTTGATAATTTCAGCGCATATATATTAACTCTTAATTATTTCTCCACTTGGTGTGTGGCGAAATTTGTTATATATCAGTACGGAATAAGTAGTGATGTTGTTCCTAACCCAGTGAAATGATAATTGAGAAAGTGTAGTAGCGAAAATTTTGAGAGATTAGCAAAGATGGGAAGTAGGAAAATAATTATTGAAGCTGAATGTTAGGTCTATGATTATTTATGTAGGGACGTATGGTTAGTTGTAGAGGAAGTATGGTTAGTTGTAGAGGAAGCTAGAAATTAGGGAATGGAGGAAAAGATATTTATAGGCTCTAAGGGCAGGTAAAACCGTAAGGGAGTAGAGACTTATGTAGTAGTGTTACCTGTACTATGAGCGAAGCCTAAAAAGTACTAGCAAAAGAAAGTAACATTAAGAAAGATGAGTAGTTCGCTAGTTGTTTGGAGGGAACAATCTAGAGAACTTTGAGATAGTTTGCGGTAGGTCGTATTGTTGTCGTTATCATTATCGTCGTAAAGTTATGATTTCATGTTAAGGATGCTTTTAAAAAATAGAAAGGTTCTAGGACCAATGATATTTGTATCGAGTAATTGTGGTGTGGAAGTGATTAGGAGAAAAAAGATTGATGTGCCTAACTACTTTAATCAACGAAATTCAAAATACTAGAAAAGTGCTATATGAGTATAATACTAATATATTGTCCTAGTGACGATGTCGAGGAATTAAGCCTATGACTTACGAGCCATACAATGAGACTCCGAGGGGGAGTAACTGGACAATGATTAAGAAAAGATACTGGAATGACATATAATCTACAATAGAAGCCATTTACTTACTAAGAAAGTTGTTGAAAAAAGTTAGGATAAAAGAAGAGGAATTTATGTATATCAATATGTTGAAAGAAATAATAAGGAATGAGTGTATTCATGGAAAGTTGGAGAGAAGAGAAAACTGTGTCAAGTAGTTTGGGCATGAGCATCGTAGGATCAATTGATGCACACTGGTTGGATATTAGTTGAGGGGTACATCTAAAGCGACTTGATTTGCTGCTGTAAAAAGGATTTTATTGATGTTACAGATACACAACCCTTAGATTAATAAAGTTGAATGAATACAATGATCAGATAATAGACCAAAAAAGTTTAGGGATAAATCTTTGTTGTTGTAGGCTCTTATTGTTGACCAATAGTAAAAAAAAAATTGATGTTAGCAAAGTTCTGGAAGACTGATTGTTGACCTAGGCTGCCAAGTTATTTGTCCAATTGGTAGAGATCCGGCTAGTTTTAAGGGCAGATTACCAATATTTTGAAAGAACGAAATTTCATAGCAATCTCCTGCATAAAAAGCATGATTGAGAAGGGGTGATATATCTATCTATGTGTGTGTGTGTGTGTGTGTGTGTGGTGGTTGGGGGGGGGGGGGGGGGGGGTGTGTGCATGTGTGTGCGCGCATGCACAAAGGTCCAGGTCCGAGCCTACTAGTTTCTACTATGGGTATAGATCCAAGTTCGATGTTGGTTGCTGAGCTTGGGGAAGTGGTGTCATGGGTGTGACGAAGGTGTCATGGGTGTGACGGTTAGATTCGTAGCCTATGATTTAGCTATGTTGACGAAAAATGTTGTTGGTGTGAAGCCATACGATTGAACCGAGGCCTATACTGTCGAATGGAATGACTAAGCCGAGGCTTGCGGAACCAAGCTGGAATAGATGGGAGTGGTTTGCTGGATCGGTCATTGTGGTACGGGAATCTGCTGCCGGGCCAGAATCTGGACAACCAAACTCGGGTTTTGTCACCAGGAGTATCTGGATCATTATCTGGGGATTTATATTGAAGTTCGACGTGGGTGGTGCTGGATGGAACATTGGTTTTAGTAAAGAGGCTGGGGCATGTAGCAAGTGGGAATATATGAGATTGGTCCCTCTCGGTACTACGTCAGATGTGGTAACTACGAGAATAGAGAAGGAAGGTTTGGAGCGTTCATTATCGACACTTGTTCATTACCGAGACTTGTAAACTGGTTGTTCCTTGGTCACCTGAGCCGGTGATGGCATATACACTCACTGTGGAGGTGTTAGGGTGTTGTGGAGGGACTCCGCTGCTGGGAACACCGTTATGCATCTTTTTTAATTGAGGAAAAAGACTTCAAAACTGTTTACAGTTGTAAAATTCAGCCTCACGGTGGACGCCAATCTGATCATATTTTACCACAACTAGAAATCTCGTGTCTGTTTGTGGATTTGATCAATGGTTTCTCCTTTGATTGTGTCTTCTCTTTCACGTGCGTAGGTGCGCACACGTGTGGGATAATCCCCTGGTGCTACTCTAACACTCAAGTTAGACTGAGAACAAAGAAAATTTTCGGCAAAGTTTTAGAGTAGAGAAATTGCATACCTTATGAAGATATAGACGGGACTATACATACCCCACAATGGATAACCCTGGACTATTTGCTTGCTTATCAAGTTAGGGCTCAAAAGTCGACGGGGTGGATATAAATCTATCGCGGATCTTCCATCATAAACCTAATGAGATTGTGTCCCAGGGAGTTCAAGTGTGGGCCAAATTTGGATGCTCGGACTCGGCTATATATATATATATATATATATATATATAGGATGCTAGTTTTTCTACATGTTAGTTATTTTTGGAAAGTAACCTCTTAAGTATTTGTGAAGATGGTTGATCTTGAAGACAACTTATATGCCTAGAATCATATGTTATGGTTTAGATCAGTCTTGCAGTTTGGGACTGAAATATTTGAAAAGTTCATTAAAAGTTTGCAAAATTCAGGATTGTTATCCTGCATGTGAATCAAGCTGAGAATGATGGTTAGTATAACAGAAAAGTTAGGGATCAATAATCTACCACTGTTATTGAGATGATCTTCATTGTTAGGGATCTTCTGCATTTAACCCTTTAAATGCTTCCCAAAGGTGGTTTTGGTTCAATAGAATAGAATGGAACTCCATGAAAGTCAGCCAGGATCCACCTGAATTTAGGTATCCATAATTTGAGATAGAAAGAAAGATTGTAAGGTGGGTTAACAGCTTCGAAGGAAAGGTGAGCAGCTATAGCTTCATTGTTCATCTTCCTCTTGATACCGGATGAGTGAACTCTACCCGCCTATGTTGTATTTGAAAGGATCATTGTCTTTGGGATCCAATTCCATAGGATCATCAGTCATAAGAGTGGGAAACAAAACTCAGACGGGTCCTTGTTGTCCCCACATGACATCAGTAACCGTCGATATGAAATACAAGCCATTGTGGTTCTGTTTTGTTGGATGAAGTAGGAGAGGAAACATAATTTGAGTGGATTTGGTGGCAGGACCTAATTTTCTAAATGTGGTATTTTAAGTTAAAGAATTCTGGTTCAAGTGTTCGGCGAAAAGTTAAAGGTGAAATAACTGTGAGGGTGGGGTCCGTAGTTCAGAAAAACCCCACTCATGGAGATGTGGAATGGCTTGTTTATCCAAATCAGCCTAATGACAGGTTTTAAAACATGAATCAAGTAATGTTTGTTGATGTCTATGTGGGGGAGAGGTGGAACCTGCCTTAGTTCTTGTTTCCCACTCCACTGAACCAAAAACCTGAATTCAGGTGGGGCTTGCCCGGCTTTCATGTAGTTACTCCATTTAGGATGTATATGGTAAATTATCCCCAACACCAGTCCATGATTGGGCTGTTTTTCCTGAACCGCGAGCACCACCACTGAAACACTTCCTTTCTGTTGTCACCAAACATTTGAATTAGAATCCTTGAACTCAAATTCAAGAATTCCAAGAGTGGGGCCAACCACCAAATCCACTCAAATAATGTACCCTATCCCACTTCATCCAACCAAACAAGCCCCAAAATAAGGGAAATCATTGGTTTCATTTCTTAATAAAAGACGTGCTTAGGCTGTTTACTTGTTTAAACTCCTTAGTTATGAACAAGGATTATTCCTTTTTTTAATTTATTTTTAAGATAAATGAATGCTTGCTGAATAATAATCAGTTCATTTTTACTTGCATGCTTTTACTTTTAGCTTATTGGCAGTTTTTATGTTGCATAGGTCGGCAATTAATTGCTTAGTTAAGAATCTGAGGTTTATCATCGTTGTAGTCTCATTTTTAGGATATTTCATTATTAGATATATTTTGTATTTTTATATACTTTTAATATCTAGAAGAGCTTAATGCCGTCTAGATCTTGCCTAGGACGATAGGCACCTAGGAGCCAAGTCTTAGCTGCGTCGTGGCTGCTTCCATCTTTCACAACATTGTTAACAATCAAGTTGGAATCAATAATTTTTTTCATGGTTCATTTATAAGCATCATTTTAGTGGGGACATTATTTTGGGGAAATAATTATATATACGATGGAAACAGGTCAAGTTTTACATTGTTAATTCCGAGATTATTTTGGTTATGCAGGTTACCGTTACTTTGGTGCTGCCAAAAAACTGCCGGGTGTTAAAGAACTCTTTGAGAAACCTCCTGAGCTTAGGAAGAGAAGATCAAGATATGATATTTATAAGAGGATCAATGCGAGTTACTATGGATACAGAGATGATGAAGATGGGATCTTGGAGAAGTTAGAGGGGCCAGCAGAGGCTGAGATGAGGGCAAAAGCTGTAGAAGAGTGGAAAAAGATGGATGCAATTAGGAAAGAGGCTAGGAAGATGGTGAAGAGTGGAGAAGTGGCAAGCGTGGGGCCAGCAGTTGGAGATATTTTGTTTGAGGAGGTGGAGGATGTGGTAGAGGAGGAGAGGAGGATGGAGAGGGAAAAGGAGGAGGGTAGTAAGAAGGATGATTTTGTGGTTCATGTGCCATTGCCTGATGATAAGGAGATTGAGAGGATGGTGCTGGAGAAGAAGAAGACAGAGCTGTTGAGTAAGTATGCCAGTGATGATTTGTTGGAGGAGCAGAGTGAAGCAAAGGCTATGCTCAATGTCCAGCGGTAAAGCCTCTCGACTCTTGTTAATTAGCATTTAACATTACCCTCTATTGAATTGTGAGAACTTTATAACTTATATTATACCTAAAATGTTATTTTCTTTTGTTGTACTCTATTTTAAGACTTTCCGATGGAAAAGTATATTATTTTAAGATTTGCATCATACCATACTGCTAGGAGATGCACTCCTGTGTTTTTTGTCATATGTGCAACTTTTGTTTTAGTAGCTGTTTCCCTGGTTTTGGTGAACTTTTTAAAAGGAACTTTTCTTTTGGATCTGTTTCGAGCCTTGTTAGCAATCACCTTTTTCCGTATCTTTCAGAAACGTATAATACTTGCGTACTTTTGACAATTTCAAATCATTACGTAAATTTTAAGCATGCGAATTTTAAACGTGTTCCTATAAATTATTGAAAATTTTGAACAAAAAAACATGGTGGGAACCTGTTTAATTAACCAAATTTGACAACATATTTAAGATTGTGAAGTTTCTAACCTCTATATTTCTATTTTTCGAATTATTTGACCGAATTTTTAAACATATTTTATTTGCATTGGACCGATTTATACTCGTACTTTTGCCGTCCCGAATTTTTTCCGTTTTCCGAATTGCTAACAAGGGTTTCGAGTGGTGGAAAGTGAGGGAAAAGAAACGAAGAAGAAAGTGTTTCATGTAGAAATGGGATCCCATTCACACGGATCAAGTTGCATTTCCTTTTCCTTGTCTCACTTTCTTAGCAACCAAACACAACCTTTGAGTATGTCGATTAAGTAGCTGTAGTGATTTAAATAGTAGATGTATAATACAGCCTAATAGGAGCATAAGGACAACCAGAGGATGATGCTGTT
Source organism: Iris pallida (assembly GCA_029216955.1). NCBI lineage: Eukaryota > Viridiplantae > Streptophyta > Magnoliopsida > Asparagales > Iridaceae > Iris > Iris pallida. The sequence continues at coordinate 31,897,057 of JANAVB010014796.1, read as the reverse complement.
ACTTGCACACACTCTGTTAGGACATTATCTCCATTTGTCTTCTTCATATTATAATGGCTAAATTATCCTGGCATCCCAACTATATCATTCGGACATTTTTGGCACCTTAACTTTCTATTGCTCGATTTTAGCACCCCAACTTTATAAGTTGCTCTTTTAAAACACATTTCGTCAATTTTGAGGCACATCGGGACCACTTCAAAACAACATATTGCAATACAAGTATTTAAATTGCGCTTTTGTACTACGAAATAGTCTCGATGTGCTTTAAAGGAGTAATTTATAAAATTGTGGTGCCAAAATCGAGCAGTGAAAAGTTTGCCAAAAGCGCCTCATCGCTATAGTTGGGGCGTCATTAGCATAACTTAGCCTAGTATAATCATTTTTCACAGATATTCTTGGCAATATTAGGTATCTTGTTGACAGTATTAATATCCATATAGTTCACTTCAGTATTACATTACTTCTTTTTGGCATCGAACTGGGAAACGTATGGGGTGATGAAACAATAATATAGTTGCAAGAGAAAGTGAATGCATTACTAGAGGAATAGTACCGTTACGGAGATGACAATTTGCTTCATTTTGGCAGGTGAGGGAAACGAAACAGATAGGCTCAGCTGAAGCTAAATCAGTAGAGAGACTTTCTGGGAGGATCATACATAATTAGTGATGGAAGATGCGCTGGAGAGAGGAAGAGGGAAGGGAATGAAGGGAGAATTTTTTCAACGTGGCGTGATTGTGATACCAATGGCAACTTTTGGGATCTAGGAGAGGGCTATGAAATTGCAGTAGTTTGTTTGATTTCCTATTTCTGTAAACTTCTCAAGTTGGTTTTTCTTGGACAAATGTTATGATCAATTCTGGTTCTAAACCATGTTGCTGTATCAAAAATTATCGCTGACCAAGCTCTTTTCCTTTTTATTGGAACATAAACATTTGCTCCGTTCTGGTCGTAAACTGTATTTATGTATCTATCTTATGTTAAGAAAGTTGCATCCCAGTATACAGAGCAATGTTGCATCTATCAAAATCTAAAGAGAAAATTTGAGTGGCGTTCCACTTTATTTATCCAAATTTAAGGTGCACTCCAGTGCTTTACACTAATGTAATTCACCTTCCCACTTTTGAAGGATTCCGTCCAATATGGACGGTCAATTGGGTTGATCCAATTTTTTGGACAAAAATACCCTCCGTATGTTGTCTTCTTCCCCGCGTCAACCACCTGCCTCCCCCCGCCGTGCTCGGCCTCCCCTCCATTGCGTCGTTTGGCCCTCTGCCATCACCACCATCATCTCCACCACCTTTACCAACAACACCACCACCACCTTCACCACCACCAACAAAACCCCGCACCCCCCCACCCCCGCCGCCCACGACGCCCCTGGCTGCCACCCTCCCCGCCGCCGCAGTAACAGCAACAACAGCTATAGCATCAGCAGCGGCGGCGCGCGGTGGCAGCAGCGGCGCAACGGTGAGCGGTGGCAGCAGCGGCGGTGGCGCGCGACAGTAGCAGCAGTGGTGGGTGGAGGGGTGGGGGAGTGTTGGTGGCGGCCGGAGAAGGGGGCGTGGAGGGCGGGGGGTTGGTGGCGGCCGAAGAAGGGGGGGGATTGTCGGTTGTTAACCGGAGAGGGAGGAGCCTATGGCCGGAGGGGGGGTCGGTAGGGGTGGGATAGGAGTTTAGGAAGGATATTTTCGTCCAAAAATGTCGGTCAAAGGGGTTGACCGTCAATAGAGGACGGTTTTCGTCAAAAGTGGAGGGTACCTTATATTCTTGTAATTGTGTGGGGTGCACCTTAAATTTGGGTAAATAAAGTGGGGTGTTGTCACGCCCCGATTCGTAGAGTCATTTATTCACATATTTTATCTTTTGGAATCGATCGTCCTCGTTTGGGAGTGATGCCGTACAAGTCTGGTGTTGCACTTGTACAAGGCAAAGATGATACATAATTGATAATCTTCAAATAGAAACACATCGCAGCGGCAGAAGCAGACAAATTGAAGTTAATGAGACAATCTTTCTTTTTGAATAGCAATACATCACTTCTTTATAGCAGCGGAGATAAAAAAGATAACTTGAAGTCACACAGAGATATATAGAACTTTATTCTCTTTATTGATAATTGAAGAAGAGTACAAGACTTGTATTGAAGTACAATGCTTACAACACATCTCACTTTACATTGAAAGCCAACTGAACAATGCTACAAAGCTTACATTTGATACTTGGATACATTGGATTACAACTCGATATATCGACTTGGCTTACAACTCACTGGTACAACTGATTACAATGTTCCATACATTATGCCCTTTATAAACAGAAGACATCATCTTGTATAAGGAGAGCTTCTGTATGCCCAACAAATCTTCGATGCCGCGAGACAGATCAAGCCAATCTTCGTGTGTAGAACATCCCAAGCACGAGCACCTGTCCACAAAACGTGGGTCAGCACATCATCTATGTACTGGCGAGCAGAATCCAACCCACTCGCCTAAACCAACACTAACTGGTCAATTTTAGCAAGCACTTAATAGCATGATCTTTCTACTTGGACCTAGCATCAGTTTACAGTTCATGGGCAATAATCATAGTGAAGCATGTAAACATATTCTTAGCAATATTCATGTGGACATATCATTATAGCGTTCTTGGTGTTATCATGCAAAGGCATCATTGAGGCATCGTTAACATTAACATCTTAAACATGTTATGACAATTCTCACTTCAAGCATCACTTAGCATGTATGTTATGATTGGGCAATGTTTATAACAAGGCATATCTCTAGCATACTGAATTTAGCATGTTAAGCAGGTTCTCATATTGAAAGGCTACACATAGCATCATTTACTTGGCACATTAAGCACGCAAGTTAAACCAACACATATATTGAGTATATCACATTTGAGTGATTTCTTACCGATAGCCAACTCCCTCGTACCTGCATTAAATACAGGTTAGCAGATATACTTACTCTGCCTGCACAAAACATTCATTAGCATGCATCCTGACTACATGGTCACTGGTGTTTAACCATACGGACATTGCCATATAGGTCTTCATCGGTAATGCGATGACTCCAGAGAAGGTAGCTAGCCCCAAAGGATGCCTCGCAAAACCCGTGCCCCTACTGGCACGCCAATGTTTCCTCCTAGGCCGGATCGGTCGCCCTAACGTCCCGGCGTACCGTCCGAGAAAACATATCTCCATCTCTTATGCATAAGTTGTCCTATGACCATGCGAATGCGTGTCCGACTCGATCATGAACATAAAATGTATGGTGAAATATTGAAATAAAGACAACAGTGCATCATCATTCATCTCATTCAAGTCATGTTCAATGACTTATTCATTTCCAACATTACCATCATTTCATTTGGTGATCTCAACGATCCCAAGCCTCATCAATTCTCATTGTTTGCTTCATTGCAACATTTCTCATTACGTTCCTTCTAAGGAGGAACAACAGCATTCATTCATTTCGAAGGGACCTGTAGAATTTCATTCATTTTATAGGAACAATAGCATATTCAATTCTTTTCTCATGTATCATTCACGCAGCAGCTCATTATTCAAGTGATTCATTCATTTCATCAACATTAAGCATAAGGAACATTATCAATTCATTCTCAGGCATCATGTTACATTAATAGTTCGAGTGTGATTCGTTCAGCAAATTCAAAGTTCATGTGTTATTCATTCAAATGATTTCCAGCATAGGCATCTCTACCGATTTAGCAACTAAAGCATCGCATCACAATTATTCAACATTCAAGGTAAAAGACATTAGGGACATATTCATAGCATCACGTTATTCCATTTATTAAGCATACAGGAATAAGGAGGAAGGAGGACAGTTCCACTTGCCTTGCATAACGGTCTTCCTGCTTCAATCACACTTATCTTCCAATGGACATAGCTACACCGACGAGCCACGTTCCAACACTTAATCCGTCTTGCCAGCTAAGAGAGACTGCATCAGTCTCAACTCTCTTGATCTCCAACACAAGTCACGGTCCAACATTCTGATCCCATCCAACAAGCCAACCAAATGCCTCGCGCGGAACGGGACATTACATAATATACCACTTAGAAAAAGTTTCGTCCTCGAAACTTAAGAGAACAACTCATCTTACTAATTTACTTAGTCACTACAAGTTACTCATTCAGCTTCAATTCAATATTCATTTCAGCACACTCGGTCACCTCAAAATAGCTATCCAACTGTACCATTTAATCTATCGATGATTTAATCCATCTCTCTCTTTTTCAATTACTTGCAACTTCTCATTGATTCACCAACATTTTCTTGCATTTCTATCTTGGTCGCAACATATCACTTCGTTTGGATCTATACACACATTTTAGGCGTCTCCAAAACATATGCATTCAGCCAAAGTCCGCGCTAGTGCGATAAATTCATCCTATACTGTTATCTCAGTCGCAACTTACCACTTCGGCTGGATCCATACACATATTTTAGGCATCCCCAAAACATATATACTTCATCCAACTTTCATGTTAGTGCGATTCGATCGGCTATAATATAACTCTTATTTCCAATTCCGACTTAGCATCCTTTCAATTGACTTATTACTTTATCCACTTGCCACAATCACTATCTTCCAGGCCGCAATACTTAACATTAGGGACAACTCGGGCAAGCTCTCTATCCAAGCATAATATTTCTAACATTCGGTCAAGGGTCTAACTTAGAGCCAATTGTAGAAGCATGGAAAAGAATAAAGAAAGACCTATGCGGCTCCAACAGAAGGATCCCCATGCGGCTCAGGATCCTCCATGCGGCTCAGAAGTCCATGCGGCTCGGATAGATCCATGCGGCTAAAAAAGAAGCCACGTGGCCTTCAACAGTTCTTCTCTACATTTGGCTGCATTTAATGCTCTGACGGCTGCTCTGACAAATAAACAGCCATGACAGCTCTGACATAAAAACACAATAATGACTGACAGGATGGCGTGTTCATGAAAAAGAGGAGAAAATCTCCTTACAGCTAGCAAAATCCAAACAAGTCCCGAGGCCACTCCATGCGGCCGCGCACTTCATGCGGCTGCCCATCTGTATGCGGCTGCCTATCCCCATGCGGCTGCCTATTTGCGTGCGGCTGCCTATTACCATGCGGCTGCCCATCTGCATGCGGCTGCCTATCCCTATGCGGCTGTTCATCTGCATGCGGCTGCCTATCCCCATGCGGCTGTCCCTCTGCATGTGGCTGCCTATCCTCATGCGGCTGCCCATCCACATACGGCTGCAGGTTTCATGCGGCTGAGACAACCCCCACATATGCGGCTCGGCCAGGACGGTCCAGTTGAGACACGTGGCGCTCTTCGCTACAATTGAGACACGTGGCAGTCTTATCTTCCCCGGAATCATAGGTGCTAACAAATCCTAACAAAATCAGATTTGTTGCAATCGTCATAATTGCCCTGATCAAATCAAATCAAGCAAATTGGACACGTGGCAGAAGATCCGAGCCTATCAAAATTCATGACAATCAACATTAATTGCCCATAAGATTTGGTACAATCCACATTAATTGCCCAGATGCGTTGCAATCAAAATTAATGGTCCAGATGATTGGCCGCCGACTTTCCAAAGGAGGAATCATTGCAAACCCTAATGATCACACTTCCACCTCTATAAATAGCAAGGTGCCATTCCCCTGTAAAGTACGGAGAGAAACTGGAGAGGATTTTTTTTTTCTAGAGCATTAGAGCACCTGGAGAGACCTGAAAGGAGAGCACAGAGAGACAAAGGCACGCACAGAGATTCTTCCCGGGCATCCTGAGAGCATTTCTTCATCAGAGCCAAGGCTACGTCCGATCGTCCAAGGAGTAAGGCAGAGCTGCCGTCGCTTTCCCGAGCCTCTACCGTCACCTCCCGGAATCTAAAATAAACAATTGTACTTAGATTCTTGTACCTAGATTTTTGTCCCTAGGCTTTCTTTGTACAAGCGAGTTTGTATTGTGAAGTAAAAGTCCAGTCCTCCGATATAATTGTTCTGTTCTTTTATAATTCATGGCAAACACCAATCATATCAAGAGTTCACAACATGCAATCATATTCCTTCCCAAATCCAACAATATTTTTCACCGAGGCAATTCATCTTTTATAATTGTTCTGTTCTTTTATAATTCATGGCAAACACGATGGCGACTCTGCTGGGGACTAACTTCTCCACGGCTGAGGAGTTGGTGACGCAATCGGACGCAGCCAAACTTGGCTCCATTCAACACATGCTGGTCGCCCGGTTCGATCAGCAGACGTTTGAAGAAATACTCTCCGACGGGAGCGTTGGCCCGGTCCAGCAGCGAGCCCGTACGAAGAAGGCCCGCAGGGACTGGAGGCCCAAATCATTCGCTCCTCCCCAAGCTCTCGAGGGAGTACTCTCTGTTGCACAAGACGGCAAAAAGACCCTCTTGCGGCTCCACTTCAGACCATAGAGGACTCTGTTGTCCCCAAGTCCGGCAGAAGAAAGCACTATGATGCTGGACTTGCAGGGGCAAAGAGGAACTCCATATGGTCTGAGCCGCATAAAGGCGCCAGCCGTATGAAGAAGGCTCATGCGGCCGTAACTGCCAACCGCATAGAGAAAACTCATGCGGCCACGAAAGTCAGCCGCATGCAGAAAGCCCATGCGGCCAGAACTACCAGCCGCATGCAGGCAGCCTGCACGGCCATGACTTCCAGCCGCATCCCGGAGGTTCATGCGACCGCCACTTCTAGCCGCATACAGAAAGCTCATGCGGCCACAGAGGATAGCCGTATGCAGACAGCCTGCACGGCCACTAATCCCAGCCGCATACCGTCTGTCCCATGCGGCTCGCGGTCAGTCTTCGATCGCCTCTCATGCGGTCAGGACTCCAGGTGCGTCCAAGAACATGTGCCAAACTCTCTGCGGCACCATTTGGACTCTTCCTACTATGCACCCTCAGGTGCTAGAGTGAAGAAGTCTAGGACAGCGCGGGCTCGGTGAGCTCAGTCAGCTGTCCCAACCTCTGACCATCCGAGCGCTCCGCTTACTGTTATGCGGGCCTCCGATGGAAAGTTGTACCGAACCACTCAAGTCCAGCCCCCGACGGCAAACGGACAGAGTGGTTCCCAAAAGTCTCTCAACAATCAGGGAGCAAACATAGTGCCAATACACTCGGATGCTCGAGTTTTCCAGGTTGCTCGAGATGCACCTGACTTGCGTGACGTGATCTGTCACAAGCGCAAAGATAGAGAAGAAGCCTCGATGTGCAGAGAGTCCTTTCCTGGACACCACTGCACTCAAGTCATTGTCAACTGCTGCTGCAGCAAGGCAACCACACAAGAGGAGCGGCGATCCGTCTTCCAACGACTGCAACACCCAGACTCGGAGTCGGCCAGAATATATGAAGAAATCCCAGATGAGATCGCCGACTCGCATGCGGCCTCTCACGATGATATATGGCGAATGTTCTTCGACGGCGCTGCGAGGACCGGACCCAAGGGCAACATCGTCGTCGGAGTCGGAGTGGTGCTAATTTCTTCTTCCGGACTGGTGATCAATCGCGTTTACTCCCTCACAGAACCGTGCTCTAACAATGTGGCCGAGTACAATGCTTTAGTCATTGGCCTCCAACTTGCAAGGAAGCTGGGGATAGAATATCTTGAAGCATATGGCGATTCACAGCTAATCGTTAATCAGATTTGGGGTTCATACGAAGTTCGCCATGAAGACATGATCCCCTATCACCAAATAGCAATCAACATCATCTCGTCATTTGAAGGGTTCTTCATCGAACACGTCCCCAGAGTACAAAATATCGAAGTCGATGCCCTAGCAGGCCTTGCCGCTTCCCTAGCGGTTCCGAACTATGCTCATCAATCGGTGGATGTGATAGGCCATGAACTGGTCTGTCCCAAGAACAATGTTCAATTCGTGGCGAGTTATTCCGCTCAGACGATCGACGAAGCACCAGACTGGAGACAACCATTCATTGACTTCGTAGTCTACGATATTCTGCCGGAGGATCCAAAGGAAGCCACCTCTATCAGAAGGCGTTCTCTCAGATTCTTCTATGATACAGAGACGAAAATACTGTATCGCCGATCCTACGATAGATTATTGCTTCGATGTCTGTCAAATACAGAAGCCAAAAAAGTCGTACGCGAAGCTCATGACGGTGTCTGCGGGGCCCATCAGTCTGGCCCAAAATTACAAGATCGTCTTCACCGAATGGGCTACTACTGGCCCATGATGGTAGCAGATGCGATAGACTATGCAAGAAAGTGCAAAGCCTGCCAAGTTCACGCGGACTTCATCCACCAGCCGTCCGAATTTCTACACCCGACAGTGGCGTCCTGGCCATTCGAAGCATGGGGAATGGATATCATCGGTCCGATCACTTCACCTTCTTCCCGAGGACATCGCTTCATACTCGCCATCACAGATTACTTCTCCAAATGGGCGAAAGCTGTTCCGCTTGCAGAAGTAAAGACTTCAAACGTGATCAGCTTCCTCAAGCATCACGTCATCTATCGCTTTGGACTGCCCCGAAGGATCATCCACGATAATGGTCCGCAGTTCGCAAGCCACGCCTTCTATCAATTCTGTGACAAGCACCGCATCCAGAATATTGCTTCAACACCATACAACCCAGCGGCTAATGGTCTGGCTGAAGCATTCAACAAAACCATCATCAAGTTGCTCAAAAAGTTCGTATCATCCAACAAACGCGACTGTAACGAGAAGCTTGGTAAATGCTTATGGGCATACCGTACTACAGTCCGAACAGCCACAGGGAACACACCATTCTCCCTGGTGTACGGGAGTGAGGCAGTTCTCCCATTGGAGACTCAAATACCCTCGCTCTGCGTCGCTCTTACTTACCAATTGACGACGGACGATAACTACCGTCGCCGGCTACAAGAGTTGGAGGCCTTAGATGAAAAGCGCCTCTTGGCTCAGCAACGAATCGAGCTATACCAAGCACGCATCTCCGGAGCCTTCAACAAGAAGGTTAAAATCAGAACATTTCAAGTGGGCGATCTCGTTCTGGCAGTTCGGAGGCCGATGGTTATGACTCACAAAACCGCCGGTAAATTCCAGCCAAAATGGGAAGGGCCATTTATCATTGAGGTTGTATTCTCCAACGGTGCTTACCGCCTCGCAAAGCAAAACGGAGACTTGCTCATGCAAGTTCCTGAAGAAATATTATGTCTGAGTGACATTCGCAAAATCCCAGATTATTGAGTTATGTACCCGCTGGTGCCGCTGAACTCACATTCTCCAAAATCCCAGATTATTGAGTTATGTACCCGTCGGTACCGCTGAACTCGCATTCACAATATCTCAGATTGCTGAGTGATGTACCCTCCGGTACCGCTGAACTCACATTCTCCAAATTCTAGATCGCCGAGTCATGTACTCTTTCGTACCACTGAACTCACATGCCGACTCCAACTCTCTCAGATCATCGAGTTATGTACCCGCAGGTGCCTCTGAACTTACATTCTGGTCACTCTTTCAGATAGTAAGTCATGTATGACCATACCTCTGAACTTATTTCTCTGAAAGAGCTTCTCCCTCATGATCCACTATCCGTACTCTCAGTGCACAAAAAGGGTAACAGATCCACAAAATTTCCAAAACGACCACGTCGATGTTACCTCTGAGTCGTTTCACTTCCGCCAAAAATAAATCACCCCTCTACATAGAACTTCCATGTCCTCATTACCTCTGAGTCGTTCTATGTACCCCTTCATGGAGCCCACTCCTGCCATGTCCTCATTACCTCTGAGTGGAAAGGCTCCATCGAAGAAACCCTCATATTTGCCATGTCCTCATTATCTCTGAGTAAATATGTTGGTTCTCTCTCGACTTATTATCTGTACCGAAAAAAAAACCCCAGGGTACGCCAAGGATAATAGGTCCACGAATATCCTCTGTTGACCACAAATATCCTCCGTTGAGTCAACTCCTGCCATGTCCTCATTACCTCTGAGATCATTACCTCTGAGTAGGAAGACTCCGCGGTAAAACCCCATACTTGCCATGTCCTCATTACCTCTGAGTAAGTATGTTGGTTTTCTCTCTCGTCTTATTATCCGTATCCTGAACCAGGGTACGCCAAGGATAATAGGCCCACAAATGTCATCTGCTGACTACAAATACTGTACTAAGTTTTCTAGTACATGCACATCATTCCTTATCATGCCCCGGGAGCCCAGCTGCTCCATGGCATTCTTTCTTCCGATACCCGGAACGTCCATGACCACCTTGCCGTGGAATTGTTCTAGGTATCCCCATCAAACTTGTTATCCGTACCTAAAATCCAGGTATGCCAAGGGTAACAGGTCCACAAATAAGCCCCCCCCAAGCGGGGCAAACACCACCATAACACCACAGGCACAACAAGCAGTACAAATAAAGGGTAGAATAAAGCATACTCTTTTACTTGGAAGGCGAAAGTACTACATATTCTAGGGACAACGTCCCACTCAAAGAAAGGAAAAGAACGAAAACAAAAAGAAGGATAAAAGCCGTCTATGGTTCGGCGGTACATAATTCCAGGAGACGGTTCTTCACCAAGGCGGTCCCCCGCTCAAGCCGCTGCTTAGCTCGACGCTCGGCCTCCTGGGACAACCGCTCCGCATTATCCAAGTTCATGTGTGTCCGCCAGCCATCCTCCAACTTCTTCAGGGCAAGCTCCAGGCCAGCAGAAGCTCGATTAACTCTGTCAGCCTCCTGGATAATTAGCCCCCTTTCGGTGCGGGCAGTCTCAAGCTCAGACTCCAGGAAAGCTAACTTCCTCTGAAGCTCAAGGATCTGCTCCCGCGTGTCAATGACCCCACGGGAGGCAGTCGCTTCCCGAGCCATAACATCTTCACTCTCGCGGCTCAACTGATCATATCGATCAGACAGATCGCGGAGGTCCTTCAGTATGGCCGGCTTGGTCTTATCCCGAGCAGCCTTTACCTTCTCTACAGCAGCTGTGAGGAACTCCCGCTCCTGATCTATAGCAGCAGACAGATCAGCCTGTCGCAGCACCTGAAACTGGGCCACCAGCTGATCAGCCTCCAGAAATTTCGGCTCCAGAAGCGCAGCTACCACCGCCCCACCGGGAAGAGTCTTAATGTGAAACCCATTATTTTTGTTATTAATTATTTAATAGTGTTTTATTAGTATTTCGAAAATTATTATTATATTAAATAATTTTGGGTGAAAAAGAATTTCGAAAATATTAATAACTTGGACTTTTGATTTTCGGACCCAGACCCGAGTCCGAACCCAGACCCAGGCCCGAGCCCAATCTTTTTCCTATTTCCTTCCTAATCTGGTTTTGACTGTTTTGCTATTAATAAAAGAAAAATAATAATAATAATATAATAATAAATACCAGCTGGTCCCGTAGGACCAGCAATTTCAACCCATGAATTGGTAAAAGCCACTACCTATTCACTCTCCCCACACGCGTAACCGACCTCACCCTTTAATTACTCTCCTACTCTTCCCACCTCTTCACGAACTCATTCACAGAACAAATCACTCACCCCCTCGTTTCACATTCTCAACAGTAACTTCCTCTCCTCTCCACACACTTCTCCAACGTACAACCCACTCTCCTTAAACTCCCCATCCCTCTCTCCCACGTTCTCCATTCACATCAGAACATTAACTCTCACTCAAAACCTCTCCCTTCACTCACAAAAAAAAAATCTCTCTCTCACTCTCCCTCTCTCTGAGTCCTGGAGAAGCCCCATCCTCCCGAACCCTAACCCCATTCCCGTGGCCGGCTCTCCCGCCGACCTCCTCCCCGCGCCGAGCCCGACCGCGCCTCTCCGTGGTCGCGCGCCCTTCCGGCGAGCTTCTGCCGCCGCGCCAGCAGGCCAGAACCGCCCGTGGCTCATCTCCGCGCTGTCCAGCGCACGAGATCCTCTCCCGCAGACCCTCTTTCGCGCCTCTTCTGTGCGTGGCCGACCCCGTTGTCGCGAAGCTTTGCTGTCCAGATCCGCGACCCCGTTGTCCGAACGCTGTTTCGGTTTTTCCCAAGCTTTTCTCGTGGCTCCCCGCCAACGGAATTTGGTAAATTCTTGTTAATCACAGTAGTTCGTCCCTCCCGTAGAGTCTGTGATGAGAATCGGTCCCCGGTTTTCCTTTGGGAAATCCGGTTAGCTACGTAGTATTTTCGGTTAGCTGCGTTAGTATATTTTCTGTGATTTTATCTGCTGGTTGTGTGGTTTGGTTTGATTATAGGATTCCCGGGTATTTCAGGAAGTTCTGTGGATTGGAAATTATTTTCTGGTGGCTTGGAAATATTTTGGTGGATAAATTTGCGGGATTATTATTGGGTTGGAATAATTGCAGGTTTTCTGTGGCGCATTTCCCAGTTTTGGGTTGTCCCGAAATAGAGGAAATGCTGCCCAAATTTTTACAAAACTTTATTTAATTTGATTTCAAAATTGGTTTTCGGAATAATAAATTTAAAACTGATTTTTCGGGCGACGACCGTACCGGTCTGTGGGCCCTGGCGAAATGCAAACGCACCGGTCCGACCGGGCGTTGAGGTATTAGCTAGATTTGATGTTGGACCGAGTCTGAGACTCCAACTTATATTTTAAATTATTTTTATTTAATAGTTAAGCTATTTATTATAGTTATTTAATTACTGCATTTTATTTAGTAACTTAATCGTTTCCTCTTTTTTTTTATGTAAAAAGAATTGTACCGGGCATAAGCCCATAACTCTAGGATGATTAGCTGTGTCCATGTATTGTTTAGCGTAGGTTTTACTTTATTTTTCTGGGTGGATGTTGATCTTGGGTGGTATTTTGATTAGACGTATAAATCGTAGTTAGAGCGTAATTTTATAATTAATCAAGAATTAATTAAATGGATAAAATATTAGTAAATAACTAGTTCATGATTTATCACTATAAGAAACTATAATTTTATAAATATATTACAAAAACACAAAGTTTTCCAAAGTTAATTGGTCCTTGTTATTATTTCCAAATAACCAAATTAATCGGTTTAATCAACGCACGTAGTTGCGACGTAATCGTTAGCTGTAAATTAATACAACTTAAAACCTGACTAGGATTTACTACTAGAGATTGCAACTAGCACACTTAGTCTGGTTATTCAAGGTTCTAAGTCGAGTTCTCAACTGTAGGAACTCGAAGTTACACCTGACGTTTCTCCTCGGTACCGACTCGTCTATCCAGTCACAATAACAAAGGCAAGTACAGTTATGTCTATTTGGTAATTTATCTAGTAATTGTTTTATTATAATTTTAAACCACATTGCTACACGGAACTCTCTCCTAGAGTTCGAATATTGACTCATTGATTGAATCTGATTGACTCGGGATATTGGGGGAGTAGTGTAGCGTCTATGACCAATACGCCTATATTGCATCATTGATTGTGCGAGCTGATTCCTCCTATACACGAGGATAGGCCGGACCGTATCATTAGGATATAATTGAATCATCCCAAGCCGGTCATAGTTCGTTACCTACTCAAATCACATTGTTTTCAATTGTAGAATTGTGAAAAATATTGTTAAAGTATTTCAAATTGTTTAACATTGCAAATTTCAAATTATTATTTGAATTATTAGATATTCGTAATTGTACTTTGCTCCCTCCTGACTGGAGACCCAACATTTTAGGTATCACTGATGAGGCTTTGTTTCGCGATATTTTCCGAGGTCCCAACTAGAGGACGATGATCTCGAGACTGATGAGCTGGTTGCCTAGATTTTCTTCTTCTTTTATAAATCATGATGTTTGTGGAAAACAGTGTATTTCAGATGTATCTTTTATTTTATTGTAAAAAGTTTTTTTTAAATTCGGAATGATAAATTTGTGGCAATTATTGTGTTGTTGTTATTACCTGCATGAGTGATACAGCTTACTGCCGCCGTCTCAACAATGGTGCAGGCTGGGCATGATCCGATTCGACCCAAGAAATTGGGATCGGATCGTGACATGTTTTTAGTGGTGGCCCATGCAGGTCTGAACAACAACTTACGAAAATATACCTAGAAACAATTAGAACACTAGAACATCAATTTGTCACAACATAGTACCGAAATATATTATAAATAAATATTTTTGTTTGATTATAGACTGGTAGGATACCTTGCTTATGTTTGCATCCTAAACCATCCAGAGAATGACCGTTGACCAAATCCTGCTGGCGATGAGGTGTCATCTCCGGATCATACCCCATCTCCTCAACCAAGCCCAGGGTCTTTTTCCTCGCGGCTGTTTGACCATCCTCAAAGTGCATCCAGTGAAGTTTTCCCTACACTGGCGATTCCTACCTCATCTCAAACTGAGTTGTATTTCCTAGGTGGAGTATTCATTTTGTTGCTCCACCAGTACCAGCAAACATCTTCCAAATGGTTGCCCTATTTCAAGTAATCCTGGAGTTCCAGAAAGCTCAAGATGAAGCCCAGCAGGAACAGAAGAATATTACGAGAGAAGACATGAAGAACGTCAATGATGTAGCCTTAGCTATCTTAAACCAAGTTGAAGCGGAACCTCACCCTAGGAGGGGTACCCCTGAAATCTAGAAGACATTTTGAGCCCTATCCGGCAGTTATATCGTAAGAAACTATTGGTTTGTGGCTACTGTAAAATGCTTGGTCACCAAACCAATATTTGTCGCAAGAGATTGGAGAAATGTTTGGTATGTGGATCTGCTGAACATCGGGTAAAGGATTGCCCCTTATCTTTCTATCAAACCAGAGCTCTTATCCCAGCAACACCTGTTAGGCCACAACCCAGAGACTCTCTTCCTATCTAGCAGACCTTGCCTCCTACAAAGGCATGATGCAGACTCGAAGTTCATAGAAGATGAAGGACCAGATCAATGAAGGCTCTAGGATTTATCCAAGATAGAACTTCACCTTAGGGAACACCTATCTTGTTTGTGCCCAAGAAGGATGGAACAACTGATGTGCATGGATTACCAAACACTAAAGAACAAGTACCCTCTGCCCGGATCGAGGATCTGTTTGATCTGTTTGTGTGGAGTTAGGGTGTTTCAAAGTTTGACTTAAGATCTGACTACCATCAAATCGAAGTCAGGAAAGAGGACATTTCCAAGACGGCGTTCAAACATCAAGTATGGATAGTTTTCTTTGGTCAGGACGTTAGACTGACAAATGCTTCTGCTGTGTTCATGAATCTCATGAACAGAGATTTTCATGAGTATTTGAATCAGTTTATCTTCTCCATAGATAATCTTCTGATATATTTGAAGACTGAAGAAGAGCATGAAGAACACCTGAGGAAGTTTTGGAAACTTTGAGGAAAAAAAAGTTTTATGGTAAGTTATCTGAACGTGGATCTTTGACAAGGTGGACTTTTGGCCATGTTGTCAAGAGAAGAAACTTCGATGGAAAATAGCTGTTGTTGAAGAGGGGTATACCCCAAGTTCAATTCGGAAGATTCTTGAACTTGGCCGGCTACTATCAGAAGTTCGTGAAGGATTTCGCCAAGATTGCTGAGCCAACGACGAAGCTCACTTGGAAGGATGAAGAGTTCATCTGAACGAAAAGTTTGCCAGACGGCATTGAGGAGCTGAAGAAGAGACTTACCACTACACCAATCCTTGCGCTACCCGCAGGAACCGGTGGGTTCTCAATTTACAGTAATGTCTCTGGAAAAGGACTGGGTTGCGTTCTTCAACAACATGGAAAAGTAATTGCTTACACATCTAGGCAACTGCAGACTCATGAGAAGAATTATCCCACACCTAATTTGGAATTTGCTGCAATTATCTTTACTTTGAAGTTATGGAAGCATGATTTTTATGGAAAGGGAGTGAAAATATATACGGACTACAAAAGTCTGAAATATGTCTTCACTCAGAAAGAGCTGAATGTTAGACTAAGAAGATGGCTGAAGCAGATGAAGGATTTCGACATCAACCTGCAGTACCATTCAGGTAAGACTAATATGGTCGCTGATGCACTTGGTCGATACTGATGGCGAAGTTCTTAACCAAGGACCGGCACCTACTAGAAGACGTCGAGAAGTTTGGACTGGAGGTTATACTATCTGGAGATAGAAGGACGGAGCTGGATGCTGATTCAGTATTGATGAAGTTCGAGGCTGAGGGACAAAATCAAGAGAGCGTAGTTTCAAAACAAGGCACTTTGCAGGCTTAGAGATCAAGTGTTGGCAGGAACACTCGAGGGTTTCTAAATTGATCAGCATTGGAACTCTGAAAAATGGTACGAGGCTTTGCGTATCGGCTGACAAACGGAGGAACGAGTTGATGAAAGAAATACACCAGTTGCAGTATTCCATACATTCAGGAGCTAATAAGATGTATTAGAATATGCCTCTATTGATTGGTGCTATGGAATGAAGAAGGACAATTCCAAGTATAGGATTTTGTCAACATGAGGAATTTAGCAAGAGAACAACAAGTTTGTTGGAGCCGCTGGACAATTCGGAGTGGAAGTAGAAGCATATGACAATGAACTTTGAGTAAGGATTGCCTTGTTCCCAAGGAGGGAAGGGCACCAATTGGATTATAGAAAACCGACTGACTAAGTCAGCACACTTTCAAAGTTGGTTTATCCACTAAAGAAGTTGGCAGCATTGTACGAGAGGCACATTTACCGGATTCATGGAGTACAGCGGGACGAGCAATCAGAGAGGTCAATCCAGACGCTTGAAGATGTATTAAGATTTTGCGTCTCGGAATTTGGCAGGTCTTGGGAAGACCAAATTGCATTTGGTGAAGTTTCTCCTACCAGAGGAACAATCAGTTTCGACGGAGCTGGAAATTGAGGCCAGCTCAGACATTACATTCCGGATCCGAGTCACATTTTGGATAATTCAGAGCTGAAGATTGGACTCAATCTTTCAGTGCCAGAGAAACCAGTTGCAAGCGTAGTCAGAGGTGAGAAGAAGATCAGATTTTGAGCCATCATTTAAACTCCTATTTATTATTTTATCGTTCTAAACTTGACTGATGCTGCTAAATTAGCCTAGTTTTGCAAGCTATTTTTTTGTCAAGCTTGATCATTACGGTATTTTATTGGGTGCACCCACTAATATATTGTCTAATCAGAACCGGTGCATGATGGTCTGATCAACCTCGTGTATTTTGGTTCGCTTTTATATATTCTTGTTATACGTGGATGGTGTTATAGCTAAATTTTGTCCATAAACATCTCATCCATAACTGCCTTGGAAATTCTTTTTGTTGGACCTGAGTTACGGGCGTAGTACCCGTACCTGTTTGAATCTTCTACCCTGCCTTTAAATTTCGAGGACGAAATTTTCTAAGGAGGGAAGATTGTGAAACCCATTATTTTTGTTATTAATTATTTAATAGTATTTTATTAGTATTTCGAAAATTATTATTATATTAAATAATTTTGGGTGAAAAAGAATTTCGAAAATATTAATAACTTGGACTTTTGATTTTCGGACCCAGACCCGAGTCCGAACCCAGACCCAGGCCCGAGCCCAATCTTTTTCCTATTTCCTTCCTAATCTGGTTTTGACTGTTTTGCTATTAATAAAAGAAAAATAATAATAATAATAATAATAATAATAATAATATAATAAATACCAGCTGGTCCCGTAGGACCAGCAATTTCAACCCATGAATTGGTAAAAGCCACTACCTATTCACTCTCCCCACACGCGTAACCGACCTCACCCTTTAATTACTCTCCTACTCTTCCCACCTCTTCACGAACTCATTCACAGAACAAATCACTCACCCCATCGTTTCACATTCTCAACAGTAACTTCCTCTCCTCTCCACACACTTCTCCAACGTACAACCCACTCTCCTTAAACTCCCCATCCCTCTCTCCCACGTTCTCCATTCACATCAGAACATTAACTCTCACTCAAAACCTCTCCCTTCACTCACAAAAAAAAAATCTCTCTCTCACTCTCCCTCTCTCTGAGTCCTGGAGAAGCCCCATCCTCCCGAACCCTAACCCCATTCCCGTGGCCGGCTCCCCCGCCGACCTCCTCCCCGCGCCGAGCCCGACCGCGCCTCTCCGTGGTCGCGCGCCCTTCCGGCGAGCTTCTGCCGCCGCGCCAGCGGGCCAGAACCGCACGTGGCTCATCTCCGCGCTGTCCAGCGCACGAGATCCTCTCCCGCAGACCCTCTTTCGCGCCTCTTCTGTGCGTGGCCGACCCCGTTGTCGCGAAGCTTTGCTGTCCAGATCCGCGACCCCGTTGTCTGAACGCTGTTTCGGTTTTTCCCAAGCTTTTCCCGCGGCTCCCCGCCAATGGAATTTGGTAAATTCTTGTTAATCACAGTAGTTCGTCCCTCCCGTAGAGTCTGTGATGAGAATCGGTCCCCGGTTTTCCTTTGGGAAATCCGGTTAGCTGCGTAGTATTTTCGGTTAGCTGCGTTAGTATATTTTCTGTGATTTTATCTGCTGGTTGTGTGGTTTGGTTTGATTATAGGATTTCCGGGTATTTCGGGAAGTTCTGTGGATTGGAAATTATTTTCTGGTGGCTTGGAAATATTTTGGTGGATAAATTTGCGGGATTATTATTGGGTTGGAATAATTGCAGGTTTTCTGTAGCACATTTCCCAGTTTTGGGTTGTCCCGAAATAGAGGAAATGCTGCCCAAATTTTTACAAAACTTTATTTAATTTGATTTCAAAATTGGTTTTCGGAATAATGAATTTAAAACTGATTTTTCGGGCGACGACCGTACCGGTCTGTGGGCCCTGGCGAAATGCAAACGCACCGGTCCGACCGGGCGTTGAGGTATTAGCTAGATTTGATGTTGGACCGAGTCTGAGACTCCAACTTATATTTTAAATTATTTTTATTTAATAGTTAAGCTATTTATTATAGTTATTTAATTACTGCATTTTATTTAGTAACTTAATCGTTTCCTCTTATTTTTTATGTAAAAAGAATTGTACCGGGCATAAGCCCATAACTCTAGGATGATTAGCTGTGCCCATGTATTGTTTAGCGTAGGTTTACTTTATTTTTCTGGGTGGATGTTGATCTTGGGTGGTATTTTGATTAGACGTATAAATCGTAGTTAGAGCGTAATTTTATAATTAATCAAGAATTAATTAAATGGATAAAATATTAGTAAATAACTAGTTCATGATTTATCACTATAAGAAACTATAATTTTATAAATATATTACAAAAACACAAAGTTTTCCAAAGTTAATTGGTCCTTGTTATTATTTCCAAATAACCAAATTAATCGGTTTAATCAACGCACGTAGTTGCGACGTAATCGTTAGCTGTAAATTAATACAACTTAAAACCTGACTAGGATTTACTACTAGAGATTGCAACTAGCACACTTAGTCTGGTTATTCAAGGTTCTAAGTCGAGTTCTCAACTGTAGGAACTCGAAGTTACACCTGACGTTCCTCCTCGGTACCGACTCGTCTATCCAGTCACAATAACAAAGGCAAGTGCAGTTATGTCTATTTGGTAATTTATCTAGTAATTGTTTTATTACAATTTTAAACCACATTGCTACACGGAACTCTCTCCTAGAGTTCGAATATTGACTCATTGATTGAATCTGATTGACTCGGGATATTGGGGGAGTAGTGTAGCGTCTATGACCAATACCCCTATATTGCATCATTGATTGTGCGAGCTGATTCCTCCTATACACGAGGATAGGCCGGACCGTATCATTAGGATATAATTGAATCATCCCAAGCCGGTCATAGTTCGTTACCTACTCAAATCACATTATTTTCAATTGTAGAATTGTGAAAAATATTGTTAAAGTATTTCAAATTGTTTAACATTGCAAATTTCAAATTATTATTTGAATTATTGGATATTCATAATTGTACTTTGCTCCCTCCTGACTGGAGACCCAACATTTTAGGTATCACTGATGAGGCTTTGTTCCGCGATATTTTCCGAGGTCCCAACTAGAGGACGATGATCTCGAGACTGATGAGCTGGTTGCCTAGATTTTCTTCTTCTTTTATAAATCATGATGTTTGTGGAAAACAGTATATTTCAGATGTATCTTTTATTTTATTGTAAAAAGTTTTTTTTAAATTCGAAATAATAAATTTGTGGCAATTATTGTGTTGTTGTTATTACCTGCATGAGTGATACAGCTTACTGCCGCCGTCTCAACAACGGTGCAGGCTGGGCATGATCCGATTCGACCCAAGAAATTGGGACCGGGTCGTGACACTTAAGAATATCAATATGACCCTGGGCGCATTGCTGGGCCAAGGCAAAAGAGGTCCCTCGTTCCACAGCAGCCGCTACCCCTCTCTTCAAGTGGCGATAGAAGCTGTCCACCACGTCCTGGGACGCTTCGTCCAAAATCTCCGTAGAGGACGGCGTCAAAGGAAGCGTGGCCGGCAACGTCGAAGGAGACGCGCTAGAACTTGCCACCAGAGAGACAAATTCCGAGCGAAAAGATGCACGGATTGTGGCTAACTCCTCCTCCGCCACCCGAAGAGCCTGGACACTCGGTAGGGCAGAGAGGTCGACTCTCGGAGCCGCCTAAGCAGAAGAGGACGCAAGGACCATTGTCCCCTGCCCCGGCTGTGCCGCCGCCTGACTTTCCGAACTCGAGCCAGCACAAGTCCCTTCAATATGAGTCGAAAAAAGAAAGGGTACGCTCCTCTCCGCCAGTTCTCCTTCGGCAGAGCCTACCATAACAATATCCGTCATCGGCACCGAAAGGGTAGGACCTGCATGCCCAGAGCAACCATCAATCGACGTAACCCGAAGGATGTGATGATAGAGCGAATGGGCCTCTCCATTAGTCAAAATTTGGCTTATCTTATCAAGGGAGGATCGCGGAGGCTGAGGTTCGTTCACAACCGCCATATTCCCCTCACCAGTACCCCCCCCAAACCGAATTCGGCTAGCTCTTCTGTCCCAACCACCCCGAAGGGAGGCACGACTCGATCAGCGTCATCTTGATGAAATTCAGCAGTTTCGGGGATAGGTTCATCGGAGCCCCCGTCGTCTCGAGTCACGATCTCAGCAACTTGAGATTCCTCTTATTCTGACACCTACGAGAGGGAAGAAAAATGATTAAGATCAAGGCTAAAGGAAAGGAAGAACTAAATAAAGATGGTAGTAACTCGCTTTACCTCCGGAGCGGGGTCGACCTCCTCGCTTCTCTCCCTTATAGTTAGCCTGCGATGTCTGGTCGCAGCCAGCTTTCGGGAGTGACGAATACCGCCAACAGGGGAGATTTGTCTGCTACGCTTCCGTACAGGACCAGGTGCAACGGGTGGCTGATTCGCCACTATCTCATCTGACGAAACAGGCGGCTGATCCGCCCCAACATCTTCCACCGGAAGGGAAGAGTTATCTGTATCATGCTCGTCGTCCTCATCATCCGCATTGGTGGAGTCCGAGTCTGGCACTTCGACCATATTCTTCTTCTTTTTCCTCGTCTTAGCCCCCTGAGGCTTCTCGTCCAGGCCAGTACCAACAATAAAACTGACACCCGGGTTAAAACCGATGGGGAGCTTGTTTGCCATAACATGGTATAGGGACGCCATATACAAAATCTCTACCGGCGCCTCAACACCAGGAACCGAAAAAGTGGCACGGGTATGGAACGTATCATAGTAGTGCCAGGCCCTGACACCGTCAAGAAGGCTACCTTCGAATCCCAGACAAGAGCTGGGACTGTCCAGAAAAAGCTGGCTGTACCCAAACTGTCGGGCAAACCTACTGGACATGTAAGGCTCCAAGAAGACAGCATTACGGTTACGGTATACCAGGTGGGCGGGGCGGATGTTACGCAACCACAAAAGCATCTAACCGTCTAGAAGCTGAGAAGGCCCAATACCGTCGAGATGTACGTCCGCTATTTCCTCAGCAGTAAAACGAGGGACGGATACGAAAAAGTCGTACCTATCTGCTCTCGCCAGAGCCATCCGGCTGGCACGCATGGTCTCGTACTCCCAAAACTCGTTGCGATAACGGAAGATAAAAGTGTCATCAGCAATCACGCCATCTTCAGAACCCGGCCTCATCAAAGACGGACAGTGCATCAGCAGCCACCCCATCAGATAATGATAGGGCAGCTCAGTCCGTTCAAATTCTTTTGTCACATCGTGGGCAATAACCTTGGACGCAAAAGTACGGAGGCCACGGTGTATGCTGCACACCATGGCCGGGAGGAGAGCTAGTTTGACTCCAAAAACTAGCTTCACAGCAGGGAGGATAAAATTACGGCTGATCCTCTCAATAGAACCAGCTCCTCCCGAGACTACGCAATTCCGCAGCCATACCATCACGAATCCTGCTAGGAGCGCCTTCTCTGACAGCTCTTGGGTATCCTGATAAAAATAACCAAAAGAGTCGGTCTGACTCCCAAATCTGTCACTGGTGGTGGCCACCCTCTTGGCCGACGACACCAAGGCCTGAACCGCCTCCCAGGATTGAGGACTTCGGGAAGTAACCCGGCCTGAGGCTCCCGTCGAGAAGAGATAGCTTATCCGGTCCTTAGTATGGGGAGCATTCCCTTCCGATCTGCTATCCTTCTTGGCTATCTGCTGGCACGTGTTATAGTGGCATAATATCTCCTGATAAATAGCCACGAAACCCGGATACCGTTCTTCCAGCTCTTCTAACTCCTTATTCGTCGGAGTGTATACCTCAAAAGCTTCATCCCCCCAAGGGAGCTTGGAAACCACGTGCATCTCATGGAGTGCAAGCCCCATTTCTCCTACAGGTGTATAGAAGGTTCCCGTACGGCGGTTATACATCTCCAGCAGAGCCATGAATAATTTCTTGTTTATAGGTAAGCCGTGGCTGGTGCCCCGAATAGCGTGATAATTAAAGACCAATCCCACGCAAAAAAGTCTCATACTTTCGCGAGATCCACATAGACAGATTGATCCATGAGGGGATGGGGTGTATCCAACTTGGGAGCGCCAACCGGCCAATTGGATAGGAGCCTTTCCGAGCGAGTTGGTTCAGGAAAGTATCGGCTGCAGAAAATGTGAAGTTGGGACCCGGCACATTCAAGAAAGTACCCGGGGCCAATCCCATTACATAACGGCTGGCATGCACCTTGCCCGCACACACTGACTTCATGTTGTTGTTATAATGGATGTCGCCCACAAACATCCCATTCCGGGTAGGGGTCAAAGACTCTTCCATCTTCTTGTCCAGCGGGAGCATATTAAACCAAGATAGTGGAAAGTGACGCTCCATTTGAGGGATGCGGATCGCCATCCCGTTAGAAATAAAGCTCCAGTTCTCCGACACGTCCAGAACTTGACTGTTCTTCACAGTCAAAGCGTCTCCGAAGAAGAACGCAGGCTTCAGGTACTCCCCTTCCAATTTCCCCGAATTCATCATGGCACATAGGAAGTAGAAGGGTTGGTTCTTGAGGGCATTCAACCTCGTCAAAGGCTCGTCACTAGGAAACTGGTCCGCCACATACCGAACTATCTGGTCGTACCTATAGCCTATAGCGGCTTGGGCCTGACCCACCAGAGGTTCCCCCGCAGTATTAACTGGAAAATTCACTGAAAAGAGGACAAAAGAAATAAGTTAAAAAAATGGACAAGGGGAACTGATTGGCGTTTTCGAGTTTATGCGGCTCCAATTTAATGGAGTCTCATGCGGCCCAACTCAGAAAACACTTATGTGACTCCGCCCAGTGAAGGTTCATGAGGCAGTATTCTCATATGGCTCTATCTAAACGAAGTCTCATACGACAGAGTTCGGATAAGTTTATGCGGCTCATGCGACAAACAAATTCGTACGAGCCTATGCGGCCTAGCACAGCCTATGCGGCCCAGCACAGCTTATGCGGCCCCGTTGGCGAAGTGTTTATGCGGCCACAGTAACAATTCTCATGCGGCTCGGACATGGAGTATATCCCATGCGGCTCGGACATGAAACATACATGCGACACACATGAAGATGAAGGCTCGCGCATAGAACATGCGACGTAGCCACAACAGTTAGGGTTTCAAGTTCGCACAGCGTCCTTACCAGCAATAGGGGGTGGACGTCGGGGTGAACCGCGGGCACG
Organism: Iris pallida; assembly: GCA_029216955.1. NCBI lineage: Eukaryota > Viridiplantae > Streptophyta > Magnoliopsida > Asparagales > Iridaceae > Iris > Iris pallida. The sequence goes on along the minus strand of JANAVB010014796.1, from coordinate 31,873,037 downwards.
TCGGCTGGCAGAGGAGCTGCCATATTATCATTCGTCGCCACATTCGAAGTAGAAGCAGCTTTCTTGCCCTTCGTCGCCGCAGCCGACGAAGACGCCGCCTTTTTACCCTTCGCCGCAACAGTCTTCTTGGGAGCCATCGATGTTCGGAGAGGAGGATGACAGTTAGGGCAGAAAAGGCTCGAGCTGAAGAAGAGAGTAAAGAGATTTCTTCTCTTAATTACTCTTATTTATAGGACAAAAGGGGGGGAAGGAAGCACGTGGACCGATGGAGCGCTTCGGGTCGTGTGCTGCAGGCAAAACCGACTCCTAGGATTTCGCCCCCTCTCATGAAGGAAATTCATCCAAAGAAAATCCAAAATTTAATGAGCCGACTCTTGGGACTCCCCCCAAAAGACGGCTCAAATCAAAGGCAATCAATGCAAAGATTTGCACACGTGGCATGAAGACGTGGCAAGGAGCCCATGCGGCCAAGCAGCCCATGCGGCTGGAAAGCCCATGCGGCTCAGATGGCCATGCGGCTGAGACATCCATGCGGCTAGAACATCCTATGCGGCCCGAAGAATTTTTACATGGCCATGCTTCTTATTCAAAGTATTTCAATTTTATAAATTAAAAACTTTGAAGGGGGTCTTGTAGAAGCATGGAAAAGAATAAAGAAAGACCTATGCGGCTCCAACAGAAGGATCCCCATGCGGCTCAGGATCCCCCATGCGGCTCAGAAGTCCATACGGCTCGGATAGATCCATGCGGCTCAGAAAGAAGCCACGTGGCCTTCAACAGTTCTTTTCTACATTTGGCTGCATTTAATGCTCTGACGGCTGCTCTGACAAATAAACAACCATGACAGCTCTGACACAAAAACGCAATAATGACTGACAGGATGGCTTGTTCATGGAAAAGAGGAGAAAATCTCCTTACAGCTAGCAAAATCCAAACAAGTCCCGAGGCCACTCCATGCGGCCGCCTACTCCATGCGGCCGCTCACTTCATACGGCTGTACATCTGTATGCGGCTGCCTATCCCCATGCGGCTGCCTATTTGCGTGCAGCTGCCTATTCTCATGTGGCTGCCCATCTGCATGCGGCTGTCTATCCCCATGCGGCTGCCCATCTACATGTGGCTGCCTATCCCCATGTCGCTGCCCATCTGTATGCGGCTGTCTATCCCCATGCGGCTGCCCCTCTGCATGTGGCTGCCTATCCTCATGCGGCTGCCCATCCACGTGCGGCTGCAGGTTTCATGCGGCTGAGAGAACCCCCCCATATACGGCTCGGCCAGGACGGTCCAGTTGAGACACGTGGCGCTCTTCGCTACAATTGAGACACGTGGCAGTCTTATCTTCCCCGGAATCATGGGTGCTAACAAATCCTAACAAAATTAGATTTGTTGCAATCGTCATAATTGTCCTGATCAAATCAAATCAAGCAAATTGGACACGTGGCAGGAGATCCGAGCCTATCAAAATTCATGACAATCAACATTAATTGCCCATAAGATTTGGTGCAATCCACATTAATTGCCCAGATGCGTTGCAATCAAAATTAATGGTCCAGATGATTGGCCGCCGACTTTCCAAAAGAGGAATCATTACAAACCCTAATGATCACACTTCCACCTCTATAAATAGCAAGGTGCCATTCCCTTGCAAAGTATGGAGAGAAACTGGAGAGGATTTTTTTCTAGAGCACTAGAGCACCTGGAGATACCTGAAAGGAGAGCACAGAGAGACAAAGGCACGCACAGATGATTCTTCTCGGGCATCCTGAGAGTATTTCTTCATCAGAGCCAAGGCTACGTCCGATCGTCCAAGGAGTAAGGCAGAGCTGCCGTCGCTTTCCCGAGCCTCTACCGTCACCCCCCGAAATCTAAAATAAACAATTGTACTTAGATTGCTGTCCCTAGGTTTTTGTCCCTAGGCTTTCTTTGTACAAGCGAGTTTGTATTGTGAAGTAAAAGTCCAGTCCTCCGATATAATTGTTTTGTTCTTTTATAATTCATGGCAAACACCAATCATATCAAGAGTTCACAACATGCAATCATATTCCTTCCCAAATCCAATAATATTTTTCACCGAGGCAATTCATCTTTTATGAAAGATACAATCCGACGTCACCCACTATCGATTACCCGAGTTAGGGTATAATTCTATGCAACAGTCAAGGTTAACCCAGCTACCCGACTATAGATACCGATCCAACATTTCCGTCTTGAGCAATCAATTCCGTCTCATGGAAAAATTTACTACATGATACACACAACTCAAGTCTCATCCCACGATTCCAGTTCCCACTATAGGCTAACACATAATCCTCAAGGGTCAAACATCTCTAAGGTTCATATTAAAGCATATACATACAACATAGCATTCTTAGGTCATACTCGTCACCATCTCTCGTTCAATGCCAAAAGGTTATCCTACGGTCACCAATGGTCACCTTATTATTCGATCAAGTCTCTATGGTTAGCTATACCGACAGCTAAACCTAATCATTCAGGTGACTCCCCTAGAGTGGACGGCTACTAGGGATCATACAATTTTTTATTCTCAGGCCAACATGCAACCGACAGTTCGAGACAGCTCTACCCAAACCTATGGAATTCAACTCAGTCTGAACAGCTAATCGCCATTGTCGGCTATGCCAACAACTGGTAAGTCACCAACTGGTCGCTAGGGTCAAGTCTATCTATCCAGGGTCTTTCTCAAGGAATTAATTCCCACAGAGGCTCATTCTAGACTTACCCAACGATCGACTAAGATCGATCTATCAACATTACGGTCAATCCCAAACCTGACATACGATTCTCATCGTTCTAATAATCCATCAAGTAAAATTCCCAATGATTCAATTTCTATTTCACATCCTTTGTACCCACACGAACCCATAAGCCAAGGCTAACCATTCAAGGGTCATCGATTCCGATAGTTTTAACATAATTATAGAATCATACTATTCGATCGGTATGACAGAGTCACACCACTAAGTCATAAGCCAGCAATCTATATCCCAACCAACAGTCACCTATACCGACATAATCCAACACGTTTCGTGATTCTAATCTCATTCATTTCCTAGCCATCAAAATCTCATACCGACATTCTTAAAATTCCCTACCTCAAGGGTTGAGTAATTCATTCCATTCAATCCGACAATTCATGTATCAATTAACCATCCTCTAGGCAACACCAGTATTCAGAGTCATTACTTGTTACTTTTCTAGTATAATTCAATTCCTCAGCATTCATGTACATATGCAACAATTATCCTTTGGTGATCAAGATGGATTAACATCTATTACACCTTAGGATAAGGCCACAGATCTCTAATATTCTTTTGGTTCACCGACAATATTTCCAGAACTTTCAGCTTAGCAAGCAACTTTGTATTAGCCACATATGATTTGCATCCAACCAATCGAAGTCAACATTCAGATGTTCTAAGCCACAACATTCTCTAGCCAAATCTATTTACCCATAGCATACTACTGTCTTACTAGTCTGAGTCATTACACGACTAAACAATTTCTAACCAAGCCACTCGTTACAATTTCTAGAAATCTCGCTACCCAACATAATATCACCGTTAAGGGACACTTGAGTCATCTAGCAACAATACCAAACTCCCAGCTATGTCTTGGCACTACCTAGTACCCACAGATAGTCTTTATTGCTATTCTATGGAAAGGGTCAACATACATCTCGTTCTGAGGTGGTAGAGGCAATATACCACTCAGAAACGAAGCCATCCTTAACAATACCAACTCGAATCTATTCTGGACATTCATGATCTATAATGATCATACGCTTAACCAACGTCTCAGGGTCTCAATATCACAAGCCAATATTCTTAGGGTCTCAAAAGCACTAGCCAACACACATGAGTCAACTCATCCGTTCTGTTGAACTCATCCATCAATCACCCCATTCACAATTCTTTTCCAACATCACATGCAATTTTCAACTTGTTACAGCATATATAGCCACTTTTTTTCTTTATTCCCACATTCCAACTGCATTCACAATATAGCATACTTATGACATCGAGTCATTGTTGGGTTATTTGTGTCCCAACCAACAAAAATCATTCATTCAGGGGAATCACAATGTATATAGACTTATTGTATAGAACATCCAGTGAGCAGCCAAGAGTGTCAATGAACTTTTAGACACGAACAACATAGGATGGTTACATAACAACAACAGCATAATCGCAGAAGCAATCTTTGATTTAATCTCGGAAGCAACGTTGAGTGATCGCGGAAGCAACTTTGGTTAGTCGTTGATGCAACTTTGATTTGAAATCAAAGAAGAGACCAAGGACGTAAAGCCGTGCTCTGATACCAATTTGTTACGCCCAGATTCGTAGAGTCATTTATTCACATATTTTATCTCTTGGAATCGATCGTCCTCGTTTGGGCGTGATATCGTACAAGTCTGGTATTGCACTTGTACAAGGCAAAGATGATACATAATTGATAATCTTCAAATAGGAACACATCACAGCGGCAGAAGCAGACAAATTAAAGTTAATGAGGACAATCTTTCTTATTGAATAGCAATACATCACTTCTTTATAGCAGCGGAGATAAAAGGATAACTTGAAGTCACACAGAGATATATAGAACTTTATTCTCTTTATTGATAATTGAAGAAGAGTACAAGACTTGTATTGAAGTACAATGCTTACAACACATCTCACTTTACATTGAAAACCAACTGAACAATGCTACAAAGCTTACATTTGATACTTGGATACATTGGATTACAACTCGATATACCGACTTGGCTTACAACTCACTGGTACAACTGATTACAATGTTCCATACATTATGCCCTTTATAAACAGAAGATATTATCTTGTACAAGGAGAGCTTCTGTATGCCCAACAAATCTTCGATGTCGTGGGACAGATTAAGCCAATCTTCGTGTGTAGAACATCCCAAGCACGAGCACCTGCCCACAAAACGTGGGTCAGCACATCATCTATGTACTGGCGAGCAGAATCCAACCCACTCGCCTAAACCAACACTAACTGGTCAATTTTAGCAAGCACTTAATAGCATGATCTTTCTACTTGGGCCTAGCATCAGTTTACAGTTCATGGGCAATAATTATAGTAAAGCATGTAAACATATTCTTAGCAATATTCATATAGACATATCATTATAGCGTTCTTGGTGTTATCATGCAAAGGCATCATTGAGGCATCGTTAACATTAACATCTTAAATATGTTATGACAATTCTCACTTTAAGCATCACTTAGCATGTATGTTATGATTGGACAATATTTATAACAAGGCATCTCTCTAGCATACTGAATTTAGCATGTTAAGCAGTTTCTCATATTGAAAGGCTACACATAGCATCATTTACTTGGAACATTAAGCACGCAAGTTAAACCAACACATATATTGAGTATATCATATTTGAGTGATTTCTTACCGATAGCCAACTCCCTCGTACCTGTATTAAATACAGGTTAGCAGATATACTTACTATGCCTGCACAAAACATTCATTAACATGCATCCTGACTACATGGTCACTGGTGTTTAACCATACGGATGTTGCCATATAGGTCTTCATCGGTAATGTCCAGAGAAGGTAGCTAGCCCCAAAGGATGCCTCGCAAAACCCGTGCCCCTACTGGCACGCCAATGTTTCCTCCTAGGCCGGATCGGTCGCCCTAACGTCCCGGCGTACCGTCCGAGAAAACATATCTCCATCTCTTATGCATAAGTTGTCCTATGACCATGCGAATGCGTGTCCGACTCGATCGTGAACATAAAATGTATGGTGAAATATTGAAATAAAGACAACAGTGCATCATCATTCATCTCATTCAAGTCATGTTCAATGACTTATTCATTCCCAACATTACCATCATTTTATTTGGTGATCTCAACGATCCCAAGCCTCATCAATTCTCATTATTTGCTTCATTGTAACATTTCTCATTACGTTCCTTCTAAGGAGGAACAACATCATTCATTCATTTCGAAGGTACCTGTAGAATTTCATTCATTTTATAGGAACAATAGCATATTCAATTCTTTTCTCATGTATCATTCACGCAACAGCTCATTATTCAAGTGATTCATTCATTTCATCAACATTAAGCATAAGAAACATTATCAATTCATTCTCAGACATCATGTTACATTAACAGTTTGAGTGTGATTCGTTCAGCAAATTCAAAGTTTATGTGTTATTCATTCAAATGATTTCCAGCATAGGCATTTCTATCGATTTAGCAACTAAAACATCGCATCACAATTATTCAACATTCAAGATAAGAGACATTAGGGACATATTCATAGCATCACGTTATTCTATTTATTAAGCATGCATGAATAAGAAGGAAGGAGGACAGTTCCACTTGCCTTGCATAACGATCTTCCTGCTTCGATCACACTTATCTTCCAATGGACATAGCTCCACCGACGAGCCACGTTCCAACACTTAATCCGTCTAGCCAGCTAAGAGAGACTGCATCAGTCTCAACTCTCTTGATCTCCAACATAAGTCACGGTCCAACATTCTGATCCCATCCAACAAGCCAACCAAATGCCTCGCGCGGAGCGGGGCATTACAGGTGCCACTCAAATTTTCTCAAATCTAAATCTTAGCTTCAACCAGTGTTATATTAAGCAGTTTTATGTCTAGCCTTTTTCTATCAAAGAAAAACTAGTGTTTATATTAAGTTGTTTTAATTCTGTGAGGGTTACATAGTGTTATATTAAGTAGTTCTAACTTCTAATTCTGTGAGGGAAATGTTAATCAGATCACTCGACAATTAGCTCTATTTTTATTAAGGAAATGTTCGGGGGGGACTGCGGTGCCACGTGCCCTCTCCCATTGGTCGGATCAAGTTGCTGACGCCAATATACCCTGCTAACGTCAGCCGCTCGGACCCGACCAATGGGGGTGGAGGGGCACGTAGCACCGTGGTTTGAACCGCGGTCCCCATCCCGCAGTATTGTTTTTATTATGCAGCCATTTTAATTTTTTATTGTGTGGCAATCCGATTAATTGGATGAAATGGCTGGTCATAGATTATGACCGATCAATTGCATATTAATCCTTCTTTCACAAGGGGGGTTGGGTTGATTATGACCGGTCAACTTATATTATCTTGCATGTTAATCCTTCTTTCACTTCTTTCACAAGGGGGGTTGGGTTGATTATGACCGGTCAACTTATATTATCTTTTTCTGTCAAGGGGTTGGGTTGTATATACAACAACGGGTTCTCAATACTCGTGAGTGATGAGAGGATTTTTGACCCTTTTTTTCTTTCTTTCTATCAACCCAAAATTGTACGGTAGCTTGTTAAAAAAAAATGAAAAGTTCAAATTCAATTTTAGGATAGCTTGAAAGTAAACGGAATGCTATTGAAAAATGTTATGCTGCTACTTTTTAGCCTTGTTTGAGGTTTGCTTATCTTGGCTACTTAGACTAATTTTTTTGAAAACTATAGATAACAATTGTGCATTAATTTTTTTCGAAAAATCATTTACTTTTGAGACGCATTTTAAAAATAGTTAAAAATTTATTGTCAAAAATGTTGTAAATATGGATAATTCACCATGATTATTTGGCCTATATAATCTATGTCTTTTTGTTATCCACAACATATGACATTTGGTTATCCATAACCTATGTCTTTTGGTATTTCTCCTTTAATTGTCATGATGATGTTAAACCTTTATTGTAAGCCTATATAAAGGGCTCTTCTCAAGTTGATTGTAATACAAGTGAATGAAGAAATAATCTTTTTTCTATTTTTCTATCTCCATATCTCTTTATTTTATAATACGTTATCAGCACCATTGCTCTATAAAATAGAAGAAGGGATAAAGAGTTCTCTTAAGAAAAGAAATGTATTGAAGAGGTAAGTCTAATATTATATACTTAGATACATGCATGTTTTAGTAAAATTAAATACATGTTTGATTTATGCGTTTATACATCGATTAGAACATAAGTTTTCTAGATCTAATTTCTCTTTTAATTTTAAATCAAAAATTGCATTGAAGATGTTCGCAATTTCATTCAAAATATAAAATTTATGATAATCTATTTAAGATTATGTGTAAATCTCATTTCTATAGTTTTTTTCCTTATGAACTTTACCCAAGTATGAAATTAATCTAGAATATCTTGAATTTTCTAGAATATGTTGAATTTTCTTCACTTATTTGGAATTAGTTAATTTCATTAAATTAGTTTATGTGAAATTGTTATTTTATTTATTTGAATTCTACAAGGTACTACTTCATATTGTTGTATATGTGAATCGAACTATACAAAAAAAGTGTCCAAAATATATTATTGTATAATGATCACATTGTTGTATATGTGATACACATAAGACATAATATTATTTGATAACGTTTAATTACATTGTTGTATACGTGATACACATGAAACATAATATTCTTTTATAGTGTTTTGTCACATTGTTGTATATGTGATACACATGAGATATAATATTCTTTGATATCGTTTCATCACATTATGACATATGTGAAGTTTTATAATCTTGAAAGCGTTTATCAATTTTATTATTTAAATTAATTTACATCTAATATAATTATTTTCTTTCATATAGATGTCAAGTCTTGTAAAGCTTGAATTCAAAGTTCTTGATGTGAACAGAGACAATTATTTATCATGATAATTGAATACAAAGTTGTAATTGCAATCCAACATGCGAAAATTCAAGATATCTTCAGTGGGACCTGAGTAAAAAAAGTTGTAAACATTTTGTCGTAGACTTACCATTTTCCGTTAAAACAGTGCCAACAATTGTTGGATTCCTACCAACCCACCACCTCAATCATCAGCTCTACCACTCTCTCACTCTCTCCCCAACTCAAAACCCTAGCCAAAAAATTCTCGAACCACCTCCACACTCCCACCCCCACCAGTCCCCCCTCCGCCATGGCGAAGTACACCCCATTCGAAGTCGGCGCGGAGGTGGAGGTCCGGTCCGCCGAGGATGGCTTCCGCGGCGCCTGGTTCGAGGCGACGGTCACCCTCTACCTCAAGAAGTACCAGCGCTACGACGTCACCTACACCTCCCTCTTCTCCGACGACGACCTCCAGACCCCGCTCAAGGACCTCGTCCCCTTCCGCCACATCCGCCCCCGCCCGCCCCGCGACTGCTGCGGCGCCGGCGGGAGGTTCGAGCTCCACCGCCTCGTCGACGCGTTCCACAACGACGGCTGGTGGGTGGGCGTCGTGTCCGCCGTGCCGGAGCAGGGAGGGGGCCGGTACGGGGTGTGCTTTCCCGGAACCAAAGAGGAGATGGAGTTCGAGGAGGCGGATATCAGGGATCACGTCTCGTGGACGAAGGGGAAATGGATGTACAAAGACGACGCCGAGGTATATTACTCAATTTACTTGCTTGCCTGTTTTTTTTTTTTTTTTTTCGGCACGGCGGCTAGGTTGCGAAGACACGGGAAGAACACTACAAATTCGAAGTACGACATATTTTAGAAAATTTAGGATGCGCGTTCAACATGGGCACTATTATATATACTGATGATAACATATTACACGTTAGATTTTAATAATACTAGTAACGTATACGTTCATTGCACGTACGTAAAACATTTGTTGACAAAAAAATTAAAATTAGAATTTGTTGTATATAATGCAGTCGTGGGATCGAACCCACCACCCAACCAAAGAGATTGCCTCCCACCTTAACCACATGAATTAGAGGTCTATAATTAGATAATATTAGATGGTTAAACAATTAGTTAGGTTTTATCCAAAAAAAATTCATTTTTAATTATGCGAGGATATTCATACAGCTTAGACGGCTAATTTTGAGCCGTTTTCAAGCCTCTTTATAAAGAGTAAAGATATTTATACATGTTGCGACTTGCGGGTAGTACGTAGGTTACAAAAAAGTTATAGAAAGAATCTGCCGCAAATAAGTTTTCTTCCCATATCTTAATTATGTTTGACATGATCAGATCATGCCAAGTCACTCCCGACCATGTTTGGAGTGTAGATATGGGCAATCTATATCCGACACGAGTGTTGAGAAAATTTCATGTTAGATATGGGTTGGACATGTATATGGATACGGGATTCACCCTTCTAGGGGAGTATTTGTGCAACCTAGCACTACGTTATACGTTAAGGTTTGATGCTTGCATCTTGGAGGATACAGGTCCGAGTCGTGCAAGCAATCTCTTCATATATTGGGGGTAAGACTGTACATTTAGTTCTTCCCCTTGCCCTGCATTAGCGGGAGCCTCGAGACGGTGGACACCCTTTACTCGATTGGGAGTACGCAAATTGGATGTATTAGTCATGAAACTGATCAAATACCACTATACCAAATTCTGAGTTCTGGTGACCATTTCACCACTAACCTCTGCACTTTATTGTCTAAAGAATTAAATTCTTCATTGATGTTTAATTCAGGTCACTTTTGAGGACTTTGCTGTAATAAAGTTAAAAATACTCCGTTAGTTGTCAACGTGGTGCTGAAGTAGCAACATGCAGGGGAGTTACCCTCCAAACTGATGATGAAGAAATAATGAATACTCCCATATTGAACGATTTTAATGGAATTACCCCTTTTTAGTCCAATGCTGAATCCAACTCAATGACTTTGGATGGAACCCTAACTCTGTTAGGCAAGAGTTCTTAAATGTGATTTTTGAAGAGATGTGATTGAAGAATTCAGAACTCTTAAAATGCTACTGGCTGCATTGAAACTTTGTGCAAAAGTTAGCGACAAAAAGATCACTAACCTCTCTCTTTTCTCAAAAAAACTGTCCAAAACCAAGATCATGTTGAAGGATATAATCAGATACAAATACCATAATAGCTTGACCCCAAATAATTTTTTATCATGAACACGGACCATTTCCAATCCATCCACCATTCTTCCATATCCTAGGATTGATGAACTTCTTAACTAAATCCAACAAGGCCTGGTGAATGCGCAGAAGAGAAGTAGATCATACAAATCTCCTCACTAGGCAAGTGAAGAATGCTCCTGCTTGCATTCGCAAATCAAGACTCAAAGAGTTGGAAAGTCTAACTCTGACAATTAGCCACCTCAACATCTTATACTTAGGAGGAACTCTTACCTTCTAAGCGAGCTAGCTGCTGGCCAAGATACTCCAATTGATTTATGCCATAAGGAACTCTTGCTAAGTCATGAGCCAGTCCTTTATGTTGTGTCAATCAATCATGTGTTTTGGATCACTTTTGATTGAGGTCGTGGTGTAAAATTCCTAGATAAGGAGGCTATGAGCAAAAAGGGTACCAGGACACCTCAATGGGTAGTTGGTTGATCCTTCGTTGTCTTGCGGACTAAGAGAGAGTGTAGAGGAAAATTTAAAATGGTTTTGTTTTATTTAACCCATAAGCTTGTGAGCCAGACATGTATGTTAAGCCAACCTGACAATTTCCTATGGGTAGATAACTAGTTTTTGGTGGTACAATATATGTCCTTGAAGTCAGGAGCAGCCTTACTAATTCATGTAGAGTAGGAGTGAGTCTAGGGAAGAAGGTATAATACTGAAAAGATAAAATCGAATGATGAGATTTTGTTGCACCAATTTTTTTTTGTGATCCAACAATGCAGAAAATTTCTTACGAGGAATCTTGTACATCTCTATGACAGAAGAAGTTGGAGAACTGAAGGGACTTGTGTTGCCATTTGAAGTGGGTTGGTGTCGCCTTTCTACAAAAGTTTAGTTTAATCTGTTGTGGAAATGTATACCTATACCAAATTTCCATATATAGGTTGTAGCTCTTAATAGTGGTTCCAAGTACAATTAGTGAATGGAATCGACTTTTCCCACTTTTCCACCTTCCTTAGGCATGTAAAAAAACAACTTATCCTATACTTCCCTGTCGCTGTCATTTTATCTTCACCTACGTTTTCTATTCGACCTCACTACATATATTGGTAAGGTTTCCAAAGGAAAAGGATAGGTCCAGATGTATTGTGTATGTACAGGTTTGAGATCGTATAGATCTGCCGACATACGCTTTTCAGGCATAGAGATACTGTTTATGCCCTAACAATCACAAACACATAACAAAGTACAGTCACTCATATATAGCCTATAGGCATATATTTACATGCACGACTTATAAATGATTATCCATTTACTCATTGCACCCTCTATTGTTTTTGCCAACTCATTTGTATATTGTTTATGGTTATTGTCTTGACCTAACTTATGGTGTATAGCTCTGTGTTGAACTTTTTTTAACGTAGCCTTTACCCTTTTCTGCAACTGTGGACTACTTTTTGACAATTTTGAGAGTTCTGAGTTAGGAGTGTTAATCGGTCCGGGTCGGGTCGAAACCGGCTCAACCCGTTTAGGTGAGACCTGAACCAGACCTGTTTTAAAATGGGTCTACCTGACCCGTGTAACCCATTTAATATATAGGTCATTTGGGCCAGGCTATGGCAACTAAATGCAAAAAAAAATCTGGGTGGAGAACTTGGCCAATTTAGGCTGCAAATGTGTGTTCCTGAAAGTGATGCAAATCAAGGTATACTGGATATCAACTACATTTGCAGTAAAAGTATGACAGATCAGTCACTTTTTAGTTCATCAATCTTGAATTTCTTGCAATCATCACAAGGGCCTCCTAGCCTTCAACTGGAATAATTTTCCTAGGCCAACTATACATGTTTAGCCCATAAATATCTAAATAGGTGAAAGGAATTCAAGATAGAACAGAATCGCCTTTACATTATTCTAGTATCAGGAAAAGATAAGAAAAGTTACAATTTTCCAATACATAAATCCACTATCCAAGTTACTAGAACAACTAAAGTTCTAAAATCAACATCAAGTTTTCTTGAGCAAATAACTAAATAGAATGGGTTAGCCTTCACGACGTTACAAAGTTTCTTTCCAGTGGCAATACTCGAACATTACTCCACCAATCCAACGCCCTACAAGATAGACATTACTCACTGTTAAAACACAAAAGTTAACTAAAAACAATTTTCTAGACATAATTAAATTACCTTCTTTATGCATTGTTGGAACCTTGGGCACCTTCGCTAATTTTGATGCCATGATATCTTCAGTAAGCTCTTCCAAATTAGGTCGTAAGTTACCTTTTGTAGTATATAAGATACAAACGAAACGCGCATTAGTTAACAAAACAATGACACTTCTAAATAAAAGTTATTAAATTAGCATATCTTTGATACTAAATAACCAATCTCGTGTTCAAATTAAAGCCTCGACATTTTCGGCTTGCTTTGAGTGCATTACGGTGTTCGTCAAGTATCCTTCCGTGTACCAAAAGCGCTTCTGATGCAACCATGGAAATGAGAATTGATAGTACATCACGAGCCATAAGTGCAAGTTCAGTACATCGAAATTGATTAGACTCCCAGAAGGTAATAATATCCAACTTGCTATTTCCATCAAGATATAATCATATAACTCAAATTGTGTTTTTTGAATACTAGATGTAAATTCTTGACTTTCAAAAGAGTCAAATACCTAATTATATAAGAATATAAGTTAAAAGGAAATATATGTGACGTAGATAAATATCAATGCAAATGACTTATTAGAAATCAATAATACCTTCACGACATCAAGACAATCCTTTGCATAAAGAGAATCATAAATTCCATAAGAAGATTGTCCATGTGAACTACTTGAAGTATCACTATCAACCGTTGTATCCTTTCAAAGTGAGTTTCATGTACTCACCAAAAAGTGCAAACAACTTTTCTTCACCATGGCAAATTTTTGAGAACCACTACCATAACCTCTTAACCCCATTCAACAAATTGCACTTTGTACCAAGGATCCAATATGCAAGCAATCAACGTGAGCAAAATAAAATCCTTCTAATACTTGTTGAACTTCTTATACATTTCAGTTGACATGTTCCGGATGAAAACATCTAGCAGTCCTAATTTTGAAGTGTGATGAACAATAAAAATCTTCAGAAGGTATTCATTTGAAGTAGGGTAGATGCTTCTACTGAATATTCATGTAACCTGATAAAACGCACTAATTTTTTTTTTTTTACAGATCTCCTCAATCAGGACCCATTCAGCTTTGGAAGGACAATGCTTATAATTAGAGTCACTCAATTGCATATGAAACAAAGCAAGACAATAATATAGAGCACTATCAAGCTTCAAGAAAGTAGAATTCCATCTAGTTGGCACTCTTTGCTTGTAGAGAAACTTAGACACACAATCGAGAAATTTGTGTTTTTGAGAGCCTCTCAAGTACTTCGGCAGTTTCTCTAATGGATTCCTCAATTTGTTTTAAACCATCTCGCACAACCAAATTAAGGATGTGGGCACAATATTTAACATGAAAAAAGCTTCCACGACACATTAAGAGAATCCCTTAAATTAAGTTGACTTCTCAACATATCAACACAAACATCATTAATCAATGCATCATCCAAAGTCAAGGCAAACAATTTATTCTCAATTTCCATTCAACTAGCATATTTAAGCCTTCTCACATAATGCAATCCCATTATGTGACGGGGCATGAAAGCAAAATTGAGGTTTCGCTTTTGCATTTTTCAATCATTGTCAATCAAATAATGCAGTTAAGCAAATATATCCACTTATATTAATTGAAGTCCACATATCATAATTAGTAAGGTTGATTCTACCCGGAGGAGCTTACAAGATTCTTAACCTCTCCATTTGATACATTTTTAATACGTCTGCTTTTGTTGTGTTTCTACCGACAAGTTTGATATCCAGGCAAAGATATGTAACAATAGTCCTAATGCCTTCATATTCAACAAATTGGAAAGAAAACTCATGTATGACGGGTGTCATAATGACCAAATCCCTAAATCGGTCAGGATCCTTGTTACCAATCACCCGAATAAAACTCGTATTGTACGCAATTTTTTCCATATCTTTGAGAGACATATAATGCTTACGTACTTTGAAAGATTTAGATTAGTATGCGAATTTTAAGGATGTGAAGTTTTAAACGTGTTCCGTACGAATTATTGACAAATTTGGTACAAAAACGTGTTGACCACCTGTTTAATTAATCAAATTTGATCACATGTTTAAGTATGTGATGTTTCTAACCTCGATATTTTTGTTTGACAAATATTTGACCAAAATTTTAAATGTATTTTACTTGTATTGTGCCGATTTATACGCGTACTTTTGTCGGCCCGGATTTGTCGAATTGTTAACAAGGGTTAGGATTAGACTTGGATGAATGCATTGACAGAGATCCTGAGGATTTGTCAACAACATTTGTGCAATCTTTACTTTTGCCTGTACAAACTTTCACATGCCTATTCATGTTACTAGTTCCATGTGATGATTCAACTATGTACTCTACACCACAATCATCATTTAGCTTTGATAGTCTGACCTGGTAATATTAATAGTTGTACATGAAGGCCATTTTTTCCGGTGGTTCTCCTTTTCTTTCAAACATTAATAGAGTTGGAACCTACTATAGTAGATACCTACTATAGTAGAATTTACCCCGTCTACTTCTTCCACATCATTATTGTCATCATCATTAATAGTCTGTTATAACTATTATGATTAACTATGTAAACATTTATTTCAAATATTGGTTAAAAATAACACATACAAGAGGGATGCATAAGATCTTACACAAGGTTCACCGTATCGGTATCGGAATCGGCATCAGTCTATTCCTATGAGTATTGGTATCGGCGGTTTCGGATCGGAGTATCGAATTTTTTGGTATCAGAAAACAAATAGTTATTAATAAATTATTTACATTTAAAAATATATATTTTATACATTTAGGCATAATTTTAAGTATTTGTAGTGTTATTTCTTAGTATTTTTGAAATGAAATGAAATAGTAGTCACCCACCCTTACAGATTTTTCTTCTTTCACATGCTTTTACAACCTTATTATGCTTTAAATCCTTGTTGTTTGTCTTTTTCGTTTAATTTTCTTTGTCGAATTAACCGAAAAAGAGACCTCCAAAGTCGGTATCGGTCAATATCGGGTATCGTCCGGTATCGGATCGGGACATGCCAAATAGTATCAGTATCGGCCGTATCGGATTGGTATCGGCCGATACTTTAAACCATGATCTTACATTAACGGCATGGTCCTTGATATTTTGATATGTGATTCTGTGTCATGTCAACAAAAGAAATTTTATACTGAGGTTTTGATCTAGGTCATGGTCTGGGTTCAGTTTATATTTTGAGCAGAAACGGGTTCAGGCTGGGCATGCAAACGGGTTGGGTCTGGAGCAGACATAATCAGGGCAGGCTAAATCGGGTTCTGCTCAGATATGGTGCTGAACGAGTGAGGGTAAGAGGGGAAACATTTCGAGTGAGTTGCTGACAAAGGAAACTAGGAATAAAATAAAAATTAGGGTTAGAGAGAAAGATCATGACTATGGCAGGAGGCAGATGATAACAAACGTGGTCAGGTCAGAAGCAGAGGTGATGGGACTTTACCCTTGGGTGAAGCGGTAGCAGAGGTGGGGCAGTGGCAATGTTGCAGGAGACTTGTGATGTCGGGTAAAGGTTGCAACAAAAGGATGAAGGAGTGTGCGCTAGATTAAGGTTTGTGTTTAGGGAAGGGATAATGACAACCAATGAGAAACAATGTGGGGTGGTGGCTGGCGTTTAGCTAGGGTTAGGGTTAACATTTCATGTTAGGTTTAGGATTGGGAAAGGGTTTTTGATGCTAGGGTTAGGGATTAGAAAGTTTGTGAATGTAGCTACATTCATTTTGGCCAAGGGCCTACTTATAAAGAGCATAATAAGGAGGTCACCATCCTTTAGGTTGTGGGAAAAAAAGAGCATAGAAGACAAAAGACCTAGGCAAAGTTATACGAGAGCAAGACTAAGACACTTGTGCTAGACTTAACAAAGGCAACATATTTATCTTAAGCACCTAAGAAACTGCCTAAGGTGGAGAGGCGAGCGACTTTACTAATACGGCTACTGCTGATGTGGACATCAATAATCTTTAATGTCTTTAATGCAACATTGAGAAGCTTTTGCACACAAAATAATAGAGAAAAAACATCCACAAGTTAATATCTATGTCAAATATGCAAGTAGAAGCCTGTACCTCCAGGACTGGAGCACTCTAAATGTGAACTGCAGGAAGAGTCCCATTGTGCTTTCCTTTTAATCTGGTATGACATATTTTCTTTATTTCATCTTTTGGTAAGTTGCAAGATACCTATGAAGTTGGAAGGGAATTTGTCTATAAGATCGGTCATGCTTTATGACCGAAGTGTTTGGCGATAAAGAAACAACGTGTCCATAAAGTTAGTGCATCTGAAATGAGAACTAATGGATGGATAGGAATACATCAAAGGATACGATAACAAACGAATGTATCTGTGGAAAGTTACAGGTGGTGCCAATTGAGGACAATATAAGAGAAAACCATCTTATGTGGTTTGGACATGTACAACACAGATCAATATATGCTCCTGTAACGATTGTAACGATAATATAGTAGTTAATGGAGCCGCTAGGACTAAACTAGGCCTAGACGAACACGGTTTGAAGTGTTAAAGAAGGATATGGTTGTTAGCATTACAAAGGACATGGCTCTTAACATAGCTGAGTGGAAGAAAAGGATTCAAACAACCAACCCCAGAAATTTGAAATTTGGGATAAAGACTTTGTTGTTGTTGTTTCTGGTAAGTTTGATGTTATCGAACGAAGTGGAGATATAAGGTTGCTCAATCATGAACCTACTGTCTTAACTTCCATAACTAGTCTGACCTTCTCTTTCCTACCATTTAATCAAACTACTCTAAATCCAGGACTAAAAACATCCCAACCAGCTTGTTATTGCTCTTACATAGTCATATCTCCGAATGGCCAATTTACATAGAATAAACTTATGCCCTAAAGCAAACTTTCCTTTGTGCAAATCCTCAACAGTCAAAAGTTTTTATAGTAATCAACCACCATGGAACTCTTACTTTGGGGAGAGCAGCATTATGCCCTAAGAGATGTGCAAAGGAAAATAACACACCATCTTGGCTGAAAGTTTTGTAAAAAGACTTGGCAGAGTATAACACCTTTGCTATTCCATCTTCAAACAAAATTATCTAGCTGAACAACTTAATGAATGAACCAGTTGCGACAGTTCAGTGCAAGAAAGAAATGAGAAATCCCCAAAATTCAGTGACTGGAAATGCCACTTTGTTTTCTCTTTAATCATCTTACATTAAGAAGCAAAAGCAAGAGCCACATTAGGATGTATAGCAATATCATGTAAAGAGGGACAGCACACCCATTTTGGAGTAGCCATGCATCCTTGCCTCCACAGAGATGCCACCATCAAAACCTCCACTGATACCATTCTCAAACTCCCTTTCTGATATTCCTATGTCAATTTCGTGCTTAAGATCCTCAACTTCCTTTCCAACCTAACTCTTCCTTCATCAAGAGCATTACCAATAGCTCCATAAGCAAAAATTTCACTAGAAGAATCAACATCTTTATTTCTCCATAGAAATGAATATAATTATTTTTTTCAATTTGTTTTAGTGGTAGTGAATCAACTTCCTAACTGGTGCAAGAAACAAATGTTGGCAATCCTGTGTATTGTGGATATCAAATCTTAAGTTATTTGTCTCTTTCTGCTAATAAATGTAAACTTTCACAAATTGTTTCCCCTTCATATTCTTGCTTATTCATGCATGGTATGTGAAGAAGGCTAATGAAGCCATAAGGAGCAAGCAATTTGAACAACTAATTATGCTCAGCTTTAGGGATACATTTTTCCTGATCATACCCTTATGGTCTCATATTCTTTGTTTAGGGAGGACGAAATGTGATGTTTGGCATAGGAAGTCATGTTGAGGTAAGCAGGGACAAACAGAACTATGGTGCGGCTTGGTTTAGTGGGACTGTTTTGAAGGTGATAGGAAAGAGCTATTTCCTTGTTGAATACAAGAGTCTATGGGTAGATGATGACAGAAGTAGGAGGATGCCGCGAACGGAAATTGTTGACTTGCAGTACCTTAGACCCTCCCCTCCTTCAGAGTCCATGAATTTCCGTGTGTTGGATGAAGTGGAGGCACCCCAGCATGGTGGGTGGTTTCCCGGGATTGTCTCTAAGGTTCTTCCTGGCTCAAGGTACAATATTAAGTTCAAACACCAGGCTGAGGAAATGGAGCTTGATCACGCTGCACTAAGGCCCCACTATCTTTGGAATGGAGGGCACTGGATTAACAGTAATCAGGTACTCAACAAACTATAACAGTTCTTAGTTCCATTTCTTTCTTTCTTTCTAATGTCTACAAACGGATTATCCAAGCTATAGTTATATATTGCTATTGTTCAATTGTGGATAAATTTATCATGCATATGTTTTTAGCACTTTCACGTGAGGAGAGTTGGGATTCAACCTTAGAAGCCAGAAGCGGGTGGGAGTGGGAGCGAGGACGGAAGCAGGGGTGGGAGCGGGAGCGGGAGCGGGAGCGGAGGAACGTGACTACTTAGAAGCGTCTAAAGTTAGGAGCGTGCGCTAATAAATTTTTTGTGTATATTAATTATTGTTATCAAAACTTATAAATATCTTAATATTTATTAGGATTTATAAAGTTCAGTTACAGATAGATCATTCACACGTTGATTTTTTATGATATCAAGGCAAATAATCTTTAGTTTCTTGGTACTTTAATAAACGTGTATTAAAAATCTTCTAACTTTCTTTCCAAAATTTAAGTCCTCTTTTAAAATTATGGTTATATTATGGGAAGCGCTCATGTCATCGGAGAAACGCGCTCCTGTCGCCGGAAAAACGAGCTTCCATCATCGGAAAAGCGAGGTCCGAACAAGCTCCCAAGTAAGAACTGCCGAATTGAGATTCTTACTGAAATTCGTTGACCTTCTAGGAGTTTGTGGCTTCTAAGGATTCAACATCTTTAGAACGAGGCAAATATTCCCGAATGTGGTTCTGAGGTGTTTAAGTATGAATGCAGAATTTTAAGATTCTAGGAATAGAGAGGAGAAGAGAAACTAGGTTTTTCCTCGTCGATCTCTTTACAAATCATTACAACCATGGCCACACACTTCTAGCTATACTGACTGAAGTCCGATTATTTCATATAAACGTTCAACCGTGTCGAACCAGAAAAAAAGCTTTTGGTTCTTTATGGAGGCTCATCTTCCAAAAGTGGTCTTCCAGTTGATTGAAACCAAGGTATTTGTTTTAGTGTCCGAATTCCAAAATGTAAGTGGAAGCTTCTAGTTTTTGTGTTTGGCTTAGTCTGTGTTCTGATTTATCTGAAGCAGAACTGCAAGCTACCAATTGTAGAACCAGATTAGAGCTATGGCCGCCAAAATCGTCGGTTCGGTCGAACCCATCGATCCATGGTTCAAGAAAGAGGGTGCCAAAGTCAGTCTGTATCAAGTCCAATCCGAGGCCTTGAGCTCATCAACTGTGTTTTCACAGGCGACGCCTAGGTGGCCTAGGCGTGCAAGTTGAAGAGTAGTCGTCTCGACCTGGGAACGGCGCGCCCAGGCGACCGCCTAGGATCGCCCAGGGGAAATATAGGCGGGATTTAGACGAGGTTTTATCTTTTTAACCTTTTTTCTTTAAAAAACTTTTTGTTGCTTTTTTTGTTGCTCCTTTCTTCTTCTTTTGTTGTTGCTTCGGTTTTTTCTTCTTATTCTTCTGTTTCTTCTTCTTCTACTACGACTTATTTGATTTTGGGAGAAGATCCTGGACGAATGCACGAATCCTGGGCGGACGCCTAGGCGAGGCGGGTGGCATGTCGCCTCGCCTAGCGTCCAGTACAACATAGCTCATCAACAACCCAAAGCCTGTGGTCTAAGATATTACCAAAACACCCATCAGATTCCCCCTATAAATGTAAGAAAACCAAGGAAACAATTACACAATTATGAATCGAAATTGCAACTTCTCTTCCTCTTCGTTTAGCGTCTGTGATGTTTAGCTGGGATGAACCTCGAGCAAACCATTGTACAGGTCAAGCGTAGCGTTGGATCTGATCTTCATTCAGTGGTTGGCACGGTCGAAGGGGTCGTACTTCGTTCTGATTCACTATCAGATTTGGCACAACTCTGCGTAGAAACTTTTATCTTAACTTTCATCTTAAATTAATATTGCAAATGCAAACTTCTTCAATGTAACTCCAAGACTCACCTGAAATTTCTTAAGTCCCTTTTGACACCTAAGCATCATATGATGGAGAGCAATTACATCCTTTCCGAAATAATGGCCAAGCATTGAGTCTTGGATTGTTTGCATGTCTCTGCGAGAGGAGCACACCTACCATTTGTATGGATTCAACCTATGTTGCAGGAATACGGACATGAATAATGATAAGGTCATGATACAATATACGGACATTTTGAGATAGGTACAAAGATAGTCAACAATGTTGCACCAATACATACACTGATACGAGTGCTAAAGTTAGTGAAAGGATTAATTTCACTCATTGGTGCCCATGACTGTTTATTGAGGGTATTACATAAGAGAGTATCCATCATATCAATATGGAACTGAGAGCTATAAAAGACAAAAAAAGCTTTTAAAAAAAACTAATTGCTATACAAGAATATAACTAAGCACTTCTGCTATACTCAACACCCCTTAGATTCACAATAAGTCAACCAACAAGAATTTGCTTATCGGGTTACGATAGTGTGCGCCTTGGCAAAAAGATCAGCAATTTGAAACTGGAAGTAATAAAGGAGTGAGATTGTCCCAACTATATAATGATTTTGCACAAATTGACAACCAATCTCAATATGCTTCATGCGCTTATAGAACATCCGATTGCTCGTAATCTGAATGGTGCTGGTTTTATCACAATGTAGAGTTGTTGCTAAAATGGTTTATGCTCATATCAGCGTGAAGACAACTTAGCCATGTATTCTCAGCAACTATGGCAGCCATAACGTGATAAACTCAACAGTAGATTGCGACGTGATGTCCTTTTTCTTGGACTCCTAGGAGAGTAGCCAAAAGAGATGCATAAATCAGTGGTAAACTCCAATAAAAAACATCACCGGCCCAATTAGTGTAATTATTGTACGTGCATGCATGAAGGCACAAGAGAAAGATGGTGAGAAGAAGAGCAATGTCTTCAGCATTACAAAGCTTATCTTATTGCACGGGGATTCTCTCAAGAGTATGTTATTGACTAGAAAAGACTTATGCTCTGCTTGCCAAGATAACATATGTTCGTACAAGAATGCCTTTCTAAACAATGGTATGTGTGAAGTAGCTTATATGCAACCTCTTCGGGCTCATCTTTATCGTGCTATCTTTGGGCTCAAACAAGTTCTAGGAGTTTGGTTTGAATGTTTCCTTCGATCTCTTCTTGCTATTGGCTTTCCGGGAAGCCTCGTTGGTTATGCTTTGATCTATTGACAATCATATCAAGGTCGTGTCATTTTAGTGCTACACAAACAACCTGTGTTCTAAAAAACGAGAAAAATCGGCGCCTAGATGCTAGGTGCCCATGGGCTGCCTATATTTCTACCGGAATCTTCCATTTGGACGGTGGCGAAAAAAATCGAATAAAATTGGATGCCTAGGTGGGCTAGGCGGTAAGACGACTTCCAATTTTTTTTATGAGTTGATATCCGACCTGAAATCAATTTGATTTTGGTTGTCTCTCTCCCAAATCGAGAGACATACCTAATAAACTACATATGTGAGCAACCTCCGAAGGAGGAGAACCCCGAGCGAACCTCTGTGACGTGTCGACCTGACTATCCCTGACCCCCAAACGACACCGACCAAGTAGCGACAAGCAGCGCCGATGACCGACCAAGTAGTGGAGACCGTCACTCCCTTAAAGTCTACGTCGACGGTCGGCCAGATCTTGACATAGAGTTTTTTTTTCCTTTCCTTTTGCTTTGATAGCGAACTGAAAGCATTTTTTTTATTTTGCTTTGACAGAGAGAGCTTTGAATGCTTGCTGGTCCTTTTTTATTTTCTGTTTGTGCTTGTGCTCTTCTTCAGTTCTGGCCACAAGCCCAACAGATTACATGGCCTAGAAAAGCCCATCAAGAAAGTCCAGGAGGTTTTTTTTTTTTTTGGGGGGGGGGGTGGGGGTTGGGACCGGTGGGCTAGGTGTTAGGCGGCGTATGCCCGCTCGACTAGTGCCTAGCGATTTTTACAATCTTGCATCCAATATATCTTTCCTACAACATCATTTGAACAATTTTGTTCGAGATGAAGGATCTTGGATTTTTTTTTTGTTACTCAAGGAAATTGAAGTTGCTTCTTCCTCTTGGATTTCTTACTTCTAGGAAAATTTAGGTTGCTTCTTTCTTACGAGGTTACCTTTTTTCACATCGACATTCTTTAGGGAGTTTCACTTCCGCACTCTACCCTTTTTATACACTTATGGAGTTGAATATGAAGTTTCATGGAGATGGTGGTGATCCTTTGCCTCAGCCTAGGCGTTACCGAGAACTTGTATGAGCTCTTATATAACTCGTTCATTATTATTTCTCCATGCTCATCTCTCTCTCTCTCTCTCTGATCATACTCCGGATTCTCATTGCTCAATGAGTGAATTTTATATCTTCTAGGCTCTTCTCTTATTTATTTCATGGCACAATAAACGTCAAGACATAGCGTCTCAGTTATGTAGAAAATTGAGCACTGCTGCTGAGCTAAGTAGCGTAGTTTGTTACAAGATATGGTGTGAATATACCTTCAAATGTTCCTTTATATTGTGACAACCAAAGTGCTCTTTGTATTGCAACTAATCGAGTTTATCATGAGTGCTCAAAGTATATCGAAGTGAACTGTGATGTTGTTCATCAGGAATATAAAACTCGTCAAGTTTCTCTTCCTTCTCTCTCTTGCAAAGAGCAAGTCACTATTCTCCTCAGCAAAGCTCAGATTTACTCTCAGTTTAGATTGTTGCTCTTCATCTCTCGATTTACGTTCCACGTGAGTTTGAGAGGGTGTTAAATATAGTAATACAATCCAACACCATTTTAGGACTTTCTATGTTTAAGTCGTAACCTTTTGTGTACTTATACAGCTTCCTTACTGTTGATGTACGATCTATCGCGAGTTTTAGGGAGTGCTAAATAGTTATGCAACCCTGCACCATCTTTAAGACTCTGTTTAAGTCATAATATTTCATTACATAAACAGCTTTCCATGTTGATATCAATGAGAGAACGATTGTATATATATACAGCTTTCCATGCACAGTATATACGTGAAACAGGGCAATTTTTGGACGTGTTCTCCTGATAACAACCATTCTGTCACGTTCAAGACTGTCTTGAGACACAGGGGTGTGCTCAAGTCTGCTATCCGGAGGGTCATGAAGGATGGGTCGGGTACGGACCTCTGGCGGGACCCTTGGATTGATCGGAGTTCGTTGCTAGACATCAGGGGACCCCCGACTCACACAGAGGACAGGCGAGGTCTGAGGTGTAGTCGGATCTTACGAGATGGAGAGTGGCGGCCGGAATCGTATCGGTACACAGAGGAGCTGGGAGGGTTCATTAGGGCTACAGTCATTGATCCGGCTTTGCCTGCGGATCGGTGGATTTGGGAGCCGACTGGAGCTTCTTCGGGCTCGGGGGAGTTCCAGTTCCGTAGTTGCTACAACCTTATCCGGCACACTTTTCCTCTGAGTGCTGATTACGAGTTCGTCTGGTGTACGGGTCTGGCCAGGAAGATGCAGTTGTGTGTTTACAAGCTTCTTCTGGGTCGCTTCTTGACGAGGGATAGACTGAGTTCTTTTGGAGTGCCAGTGCCGGATCCCATTTGTGTGCTTTGTTGCTTGGAGCCTGAGTCTATTAAATATATATTTTTCGAGTGCACTCTGGCATGGCAGATATGGTCGGAGCAGAGTCGGGTATTGGGAGTGTACGCCTCTGGTAAATGCATTGGGGACATCATCCAGGTGATTCGAGATAGTAGAGGTCGAGGTCAGGACTGGTTCCGCACAGTCAGAGCTCGTCTGGCGGCTTCGGTTTGGCATGTTTGGCGGGAGCGAAACCGCCGGATCTTTGAGGGACTAGTCACATCTCCGGTTGGCATTCTTCATAATATTGAGTTTGATGTAAATGCTATGGAGAATGGATGAGTGTTGAGTGGGAGTCCCACTCAATTTGTATGTTGTACGATTATGGCTTTTCGTTTGGAATAAAATTTACCTTTTTCCAAATATATATATATATATATATATATTTTTATATATATATATATATATATATATATATATATATATATGGAAAAAAAAAAACGATGCCAGGCGATCGGGCGACCCAGGAGCGGGCGAACCCTAGGTTTCCAGGGCTGCCACCTTCCCCCCCCCCCGACCCCCCGATCCGCTAGCGGGGAGGGGGCCGCGCCGGCTGGGCGGCGGGGGAGGAGGCGGCCGCGGCAAAGGCGGTGGCGGAGGCGGGACCCCCCCCCAGGCGGGGGGGGGGGGGGTCGGGAGACAGCAGCGGGCGCGGCGGCGGGCCCCTCCCAGGCGGGGGGGTCGGGAGACAGCAGCGGGCGCGGCGGCGGGCCTTTCCCAGGCGGGGGGGGGAGGGGTCGGGAGGCAGGGGCGTGGCTCCCCCAGGCCGGTGGGGGGGGGGGGTCGGGGCGCGGCGGCGGGACCCCCCCCAGGCGGGGGGGGACGGCTGGAATCACGGGCAGCAGCCCCCGTCCGGGCGGCGGCGGTGGGGTTCCCACACACGGGGGGGAGACGGGTGGAGGAGGTGGCGACCATTCCGGTGAAGCACCCATCTTCGAGTTCGGTTCCGGAGGAGATACTTCGGGAGATGCTGGCTGGCAGACCGTGACGAGACGGCGGACTGGTGGACGCAGAGGGGCTCAATCCCAAGTTACGGGAAGGGCGAGGACGGGAAATCAAGGGCCTAGACCCTTGAACGGCGATCTAGATCACCGACGCCGTGGGGGAGGTATGGTGCGAACTGTTCCGGGTTGGAGACCAAAGGCGACGGCGGCGGAGAAGGGGAAGGGTGTTGCAGTCGATACTGGTAGGCAGGACCCGGTTGCTGTGTGTCCCACAACCAGGACCCCATCTGTGGAGCAGAGGCCTCGGTCATGGAAGGAAGTCTGCCCCCCAGTGGAGTCGAAAAGTCCGATGTCTATGGAATATGTTACCCCGATGACGGTTGGTGGAGGACACAGGGCTTACTTCCCCGCTGAGGAAATAGCAAAGGTCGCTGATTTCTGGAAGAACACCTTAGTGCTATATGTGTTAGGGAATAAGCCGTTCTTTGGCCAAATCAGGGGCTACGCGGAGAGAGTCTGGAGGCCCAAGGGCAGCATGGAATTCTTCTCCCGGGAGAATGGATTCTACTATGTCAAGTTTGGTCTGGCGGAAGATGTGACCAGGATTGTGCAGGGAGGGCCATGGTCGTTTGATGGGAGACTCATTATTCTGAAAGAATGGACACCTGAGCTGAGGTGTGAGAAGGAAGTGCTGAATGCCATTCCTGTCTGGATCCGGTTCCCAGAATTCCCTGTTCAATATTGGATCATCCCTCTTCTCATGCGTCTTGCCAGCCTTGTGGGGAAGCCGATCAAGGCAGACGAGGCCACTACTTTCCGATCCACAATAATGTACGCCAGAGTCTTTGTGGAGATCAAGGCAGGCTCGGAACTGCCGAGCATGCTTGAGTATCAGGTACCATCTGGAGAGGTTATGACGCAGGCCGTGAAGTATGATTGGGTCCCACCCATGTGTTCGCATTGCGAGTGCTTTGGGCACATTACCAGTGCATGCAACTATAAGGGGACGGAGCACGCCAGGCCTATGGCGGGCCAGGCAGAGACATCTCGGCCGGAGACGGTTCAGACGGAGGCACATGAGAGGGAGGCGGCCCCTAGTCACTCACCTGAGGAGACGGCGCCAGTGAGACACATGGAGGACGATACAGTTATGGAGATTGATAGGAGACCAGAGACAGGTTTGACATCGGGACAGGAGAGCATGCAGGGTGCGCTGGTCCCGTTCAGGCCTCGGAGGACTATGATGACCAGGGGGATGAGTGCGGCGGAGAGTAGTCAGAGGGGGGCGGAGGCCTCTACAGCACTTATGGTTTACACCAGCAGGAAGAGACACGCCCCGGCCACTCTGGAGGATATTCCTCAGATGAGGGAGACGGATGATCAGACCGAGCCTAATCCCGACTGGACACTTACTCTTAGCCGGATTCAGGCTCATCTTGCCCCTTCCTCTATGGTTAATGCAGTTCTTGAGCAGACGGATGAGACACTTCCCTCGAGTGTCGATCCAGAGGAGTTACAGGGGGACCCATCATCTTTTATTTAGATGTCGGTCCTAGCATGGAACATTAGGGGGGGGTGTTCCATTGGTCGATGGAGGGAGATCAGAGGGGTGCTGAGGAGAGAGGCTTGTGATATTGCTATTCTGCTGGAGACGAAGATTCGAGGGGCCGCTATGCTCTCACGTCGGACTCCGGCAACCTGGGATCACATCCATAACTTAGATCTTTGTGGTATGGCAAGGATCTGGGTTAGGTGGAACACAGGTAGTTGGGTGGGGGTTCATATTCACAAGTCTGAGCAACTCATCGGTGTTACTTTTGAGAATAAAGGTGGATTCAGATTCATCCTGGGAGCTGTTTATGGGCACAACGATCGGAGACTCCGGGAGGCTCTGTGGGGGGATATTGTGCTTTTGGGTCGCATGACGGACAACATGCATCTTCCCCTACTCATCATGGGGGACTTCAATGCTATGTTGCTTCGTCAAGAGAAGGTTGGGGGCCGGCCAGTACCAGATCCGATTTTATATGACTTCCAGAGGTGCCTTCTGATGTCAGGTATGCGGGGGCTGGAGCGAACTGGACATATTTGGACCTGGCACAACAAGGCTACTCAGAATCGTATTGCTTGTCAGCTGGACCGGGCCTTGGGCAACAGCGAGTGGTTCAGGTGTTTTCCGAACTCGGTGGCGGAAGGTCTGGCTGCGGGTACTAGCGATCATTCTCCTATCCGGGTGGGCCTTTGTGAGAGACCCGCTTCACGGACGAGGCCGTTCCGGCACAACAACATCTGGTACCTTTCACCAGGATATGAGGAGGTTGTTATGAGAGAGATGTAGCACTTTCGGGATGGCACGGCCCAATTTCGCATGGTTCACAAGCTCAAACAACTCAAGAGGGCTATCAGGGGGTGGGTAAAGACGAGACCGCGGACTACCCTGGCTGAGAAGGAGGAAGAGTTGCGGGTCACTCAGGTTGCCCTCCAATCTGACATTATGAATGGGGATCTGGCAGCTAAGGAGAAGACACTGATTGAGGAAGTTAGCATCATGAGACTTCAGGAGGAGATCAGTGCGGCTCAGAGGGCAAAATGCACCTGGCTCAGAGATGGAGACCGATGCACCAAATTCTTTTATGATGTGATCCGCACCCGTCAGTATCGGAACAGCATCCCCAGACTTCTGAATGCTGAGGGACGGCTGGTTGGTGACCCGGTGGAGATCCAAGAGGAGGCCGTCAGATTCTACACTGCCTTATACCAGCAGACGGACTACTCCAGCATATTCCCGGCCCTGGTTACGAAGAGACTGGTGTCCCGGCATGGGAACAGTCAACTTTTGGCACCGGTGAGGATGGAGGAGGTGGAAGATATTGTGAAGAAGGCTCATTCCGACAAAGCTCCTGGGCCTGATGGTTTCTCCGCGGGGTTCTTTAAGCGATACTGGGGTGTGCTTAAGGTACCTGTTCTGGCAGCAGTCCAGGAGTTCTTTGTTGAGGGCCGGCTGCTGAAGGAGATGAACCATACGTTCTTGACTCTGGTTCCTAAGAAGGAAGGAGCGACATCACTTGCTGACTTTCGACCCATAGCTTGCTGTAATTTCCTTTACAAGATTATCACTCATCTTATGTGCAGGCGTATGGAGGGGATTATGCAGGGTCTAGTGTCCCAGAACCAAGCAGCGTTCATCAAGGGTCGGTCGATAGCGGAGCACAGTCTGCTTGCTCACGAGATGGTGCGGGAGTTCAGCAAACCGGGGGGGATGAAGGCTTGTGTGAAGCTTGACCTTCGGAAAGCATATGACACGGTCAATCGGGACTTCCTTTGCCACTTGATGCTTGCCATGGGGTTTGACGAGAGATGGGTTGCGAGGGTAAGGGAGTGCATCTGCTCCCCTACCTTCTCTGTCCTCATTCAGGGCACGCTACATGGCTATTTTAGTAGCAACAGGGGGTTGAGGCAGGGCGACCCCCTCTCCCCGTACCTCTTTACCTTGGTGATGGAGTACTTCACGAGTATGATGGATTTAGCAGTGCATAGCGGGAGGATTGTTCCCCTTTTCCGGTTGGTGAGTCCTGCTGTATCTCATTTGATTTATGCTGATGATTTATTGGTGCTTCTCCAGCCTTCCATGAGGGGAATGAGAGCGCTCTCTGACATTATGGAGGAGTTCGGACGGCTATCTGGGCTCCAGTTAAACCGGGAGAAGAGCAGAGTCTACTTCAGCTCCCGGTGCACGCTTCAGGAGGAGAGAGCCTTTGCCTTAGGTGTGGACAGAGGCGAGCTTCCAGTGAAATACCTGGGGGTCCCGCTTACGGTCAACTATGCCCGAGAGCAGGATTGTCATAGCTTGGTGGACTTTGCTCAGAAGAGAGTGGAGGGCTGGCAAGCGGCGGGGCTTTCATTTGGGGGTCGGATTGAGTTGGTGCGGTCGGTCATTGCGGGCATCACTATGTTCTGGCTCCAGTCTATCCAGATCCCCACAGCTACTATTCGGAAGGTGGAGGCTATTTGCGCTAACTTTATCTGGAGGGGAGGGATTCATGCGATATCATGGGATCAGTTATGTCGGCCTCGGGAGGAAGGAGGAGTGGGGTTGAGGCCTCTTCATGCAGTTCGGAAGGCAGCTTGTGTGAAGATGGCATGGAAATTCATCAAGGGGGGTCGCTCTGGGCGGACTGGATGGCTAGCAGATACCTACGGAGGACTAACTTCTGGGCCTGCAGGATTGACAACAATTTCTCAGTCACATTCAAGGCCATCCTGAGATGTAGACCGGTGCTCCAGACAGCGATCTGCAGGCGCATGAAGGATGGGACGACTACCGACCTTTGGCTAGACCCTTGGTTGGGTTCCAGATCCCTCCTCGAGATTTTGGGAGGACAGCTGGACAGGGAAGCAAGAAGGGGCCTCACATGCAGCCGGATCATTAGAGACGGAGTTTGGAGGCCAGAGGGATACCCTTTTACTGGTCAGCTGGCAGCCGACATTCACCTTATTCCCATTGACGCTAACCAGACGGAGGATTCATGGAGCTGGGCCGGTCCAGGTACGGGGGGAGGTGCAGGTCTATTCTGCTTTCGTAGCTGCTATGATCTGGTTCGGACCCACCACGACCAGGCTAAGGAGGTGGACTTCATTTGGGGCAAGGGAGTTGCACGGAAAATGCAACTTTCTGCTTATCGCCTCCTCCGGGGAAGATTGATGACGAGAGATAGACTCATTCGGTTTGGGATGCTGATCCCGGATGCCAAATGTGTGCTATGTACTGATGAAAATGAATCCATGGAGCATCTCTTCTTTCGTTGTCCGGTGTCCTGGCACATCTGGACTGAGCAATGTGCACAGCTGAGAGGAGGAGTGGGGATGGACCGTGACATTCGGAGCATTCTCAGTTGGATCCGAGATCACAGAGGTCGGGATCCGGGGTGGGCTAGACGAGCCAGAGTCCGCCTTGCTGCGTCTGTTTGGCACATCTGGAAGGAGCGGAACAGACGTATCTTTGAGGGCTTGACTACCCCCCCCTATTGGAATTCTACATAATATAGAATTCGATGTATCTGTAATGGCCCCACAATAGTTTTCTGGGGCATGGAAAGTTGTAATGTTGTACTTTAATACCTTTTCCGCTCTATGCGAGGAATAAATTCACCCTTATTCCCAAAAAAAAAATATATATGGAAAAAATATAAATTTTATTCCAAAGGAAAAGCCATAATCTTACAACATACAATCTGAGTGGGACTCCCACTCATCAATTCTTCATAGCATTTACATCAAACTCGATGTTATGGAGAATGCCAACCGGAGGGGTGACCAGCCCCTCAAAGATCCGACGGTTTCGCTCCGCCATACATGCCAAACCGAAGCAGCCAGACGAACTCTGGCTGTTCGGAACCAGTCCTGCCCTCGACCCCTACTATCCCGGATCACCGTGATGATGTCCCCAATACATTTTCCGGAGGCGCACACTCCCAATACACGACTCTGCTCCGACCAGATCTGCCATGCCAGAGTGCACTCGAAGAAGATATGTTTTATAGATTCAGGCTCCAAACAGCAAAGCACACACTTGGGAACCGGCACTCCAAATGAACTCAGGCGATCCCTAGTCAATAGGCGGCCCAGAAGAAGCTTGTAAACGCACAACTGCATCTTTCTGGCCAGATCCTTGCACCAAACGAACTCGTAATCAGAAGTCAGAGGGAAAGTGCGCCGGATAAGGTTGTAGCAGCTACGGAATTGGAACTCCCCAGTTCCCGAAGATGCTTTAGTCGGCTCCCAAATCCACCGATCCGCAGGCAAAGCCGGATCAATGACTGTAGACATAATGAACCCACCCAGCTCCTCAGTGAATCGATAAGATTTCGGCCTCCACTCCCCATTTCGTATGATACGACCACACGTCAGACCGTGCCTGTCCTCCTGGTGAGTCGGGGCTCCCCTAATGTCCAACAGCGAATGCCGATCTATCCAAGGATCCCGCCAGAGGTCCGTATCCGACCCATCCTTCATGACCCTCCGGATAGTAGACTTGAGCACTCCCTTGTGTCTCAAGACAGTCTTGAACGTGACTGAATGGTTGTTATCAGGAGAACACGTCCAAAAATTGTCCTGCTTCACGTATCTGCTGTGTATCCAGTCTGCCCAGAGAGATCCCGCTGATGAATCTCCATGCCAGCTTAAGCGCAGAAGCCTCCATAATCTCCAGCAATGGCCTGAGCTCCACTCCTTCCTCCTTCCTGGGACGACAGAGCTGCTCCCAGGAGATCGCATGCATACCCCCCCTCCAAATGAAATCGGCACAGAGACGTTCCACTCGCCGAATAGTGGCCACAGGGAGGAGGATGGACTGCAGCCAAAAATGGGCCACAGCCGAGATCACCGATCTGACCAGCTCAATGCGTCCGCCAAATGACAGACCGGCTGCTTGCCAACCTTCCACTCTCCTCTGAATATACTCCACCAGACTATGGCAGTCCTGATCCCGCGCATAGTTGACTGTAAGAGGCACTCCTAAGTAACGCACCGGAAGATCACTCCTCCCGATACCCAGCACATCAGCCCGCTCCTCCTTCCGGGTACACCGGGAACTGAAGTAGACCCGACTCTTATTCCTGTTCATCTGGAGACCCGAAAAGGACTTCAAATCTTTCATAATATCCGCAAGCGTCTGCAACCCCTCCGACGGAGGCTGTATGAAGACTAGCAGATCATCAACATAAATAAGGTGGGTAACTGGGGGGTTCATCCTCCGAAACAGAGGAACCAGCCGTCCACGGTGCACTGCCAGATTCATCAAGCAAGTAAAGTATTCCATAACAAGCATGAACATGTAAGGGGACAATGGGTCACCTTGTCTAAGCCCACGGTTGCTCTGGAAGTACCCATAAGGAACGTCCTGGATGAGAATAGAGAAAGTATGGGACGTGATGCACTCCCGGATCAACGTAATCCAGTGCTCCGCGAAACCCATGGTGGACATCAGATGGCAGAGGAAGTCACGATTGACCATGTCATACGCCTTCCTCAGGTCCAGTTTAACACAAGCTTTCTTCCCACCTGGTCTGTTGAATCCCCTCACCATCTCATGTGCCAGGAGGCTATGCTCTGCAATCGACCTCCCCTTGATGAACGCAGCCTGATTCGGAGATACCAAGTCCTGCATGACCCCCTTCATCCGCCGGCACATAAGATGCGTAATTATCTTATAAAGATAATTACAACATGCAATAGGTCTGAAATCCGCCAAAGCTGTCGCGCCCTCCTTCTTTGGCACCAAGGTTAGGAAAGTGTGATTCAGTTCTTTCAGAAGCTTCCCCTTGGTGAAGAATTCCTGGACCACCTCCACGACCTGATGTTTCAGAATATCCCAATGGCGTTTGAAGAAACCACTGCTGAAGCCATTCGGACCAGGAGCCTTGTTGGGGTCTGCCACCTTTACAATAGATTCTATCTCCTCCAATGTAACAGGGGCAAGAAGAATGCTATTCTCATATGGAGTCACCAATCTCTTCGTAACAACCTCTGGGAACACGGACAGGTAGTCAGTCTGGAAATATAACTCAGAATAATACCTAACAGCCTCGTCCTGGATCTCAGCCGGCGTCCCCACCAGAGTGCCATCCGCATCAAGAAGCTGGGAGATGTGATTCCTATTCTGTCTTGTCCGGATAATATCATAGAAGAACTTGGAGCAACGGTCGCCATCCTTCAGCCATGAACATTTGGCTCGCTGGGCCGAGCTAATCTCCTTCTGCAGCCTTAGGATGTTGACTTCTCCGATCAGCTCCTTCTCTCTAGCCGCCAGGTCCCCATTAAGCATGTCAGCTTGCATATCCTGCTGCAAGGTCCGCAACTCCACCTCCTTATCTTCTAAGGTGGACTTGGGCAACCCCTTCACCTAACTCCTGAGAGCTCTCTTCGTTGCCTTGAGGCGACGAACCAAGCGGAATTGAGCCGTCCCCTCCTGACCGCTAGTAAGCCTCTCTGCGACAGCCTCTAGGTAGCCCTCCGAGAGATACCAACTGTTGTTATACCTGAACGGCCGGGACTTCCCAAGAGACCGAGCAGTAAAGCCAACCCTGATGGGGGAATGATCGCTCGTCCCAGCTGCCAGGCCCTCAGCCGAAGTGTTGGTAAAGTGACGAAACCACTCCCCATTGCCCAGAGCTCGATAAAGCTGACAAGCAACCCTGTTTATATATATATATATATATATATATATATATATATATTTGGAAAAAGGGTAAATTTTATTCCACAATCATCGCAATAAGGTTACAACATAGAGATACAATCCCAACTCAGGGGGACATTACTAGTACATCCGACTCAATGTTATGAAGGATGCCCACCAGTGGGGTGGACAGTCCCTCATAAATGCGCCGGTTCCTCTCCCTCCAGACATGCCAAACTGATGCAGCAAGCCTCAATCTAGCACGTCTGGCCCAGCTCTGCCCCCGGCCCCTGCCATCTCCAATCCACTGAAGGATTTCTCTGAAGTCACGCTCCCTTCCAACCCCTCCCAAGTATCCCGGCTCTGCTCTGCCCAGATGCTCCACGCCACTTGGCACTGAAAAAACAGGTGCCCAATGGATTCATTCTCTGTCTCACACAAAACACACGTAGGGTCAGGGACAGGGACCCCGAACCGAAGCAGTCTGTCCCTAGTAAGCAACCGGCCCAGCAGCAGTTTATATGCAGACAATTGTATCTTTCTGGCAAGGCCCTTCCCCCATATAAAGTCATACTCCTCGATCTTGTCGAAGTGGGAACGAACAAGATCGTAACAGCTGCTAAATCTGAACTCCCCAGCACCCTCCGTGTAGCCGGGAGGGGCCCAAACCCAGACGTCAGACAGTACATCAGGAGTGATCTGTACCTGCCTGATCTCCCCTCCTAACTGAGCAGTGAAACGATACTCCTCTGGTCTCCAGACCCTACCCCTGATGATGCGCCTACAAGTCAGACCTCTGTACTCCACACCATCCGTCTGGGGACCCAGAATCTCCAGGAGAGACTGACCAGCAATCCACGGATCAAGCCATAGGTCCGTCTCCCCTCCCTCCCTCATCTGCCGCCGAATCGCCTTCCGAAGTACAGGTCGGTTTCTCAGGATATGCTTGAAGGACACAGAGAAGTTGTTGTCAATGTCACATACCCAGAAGTTCCTACCCCGGAGGTACCGGCTAGACATCCAAGCCGACCAAAGAGAGCCGCCCTGAAGGAACCTCCACGCCAGCTTGATCCCCGCCGCCTCCCTGACAGAAACCAGAGAACGCAGACCCACACCTCCCTCCTTCCTAGGACGACAGAGCTGCTCCCAAGAGATGGCATGAATTCCCCCATGCCAAATGAACTTGGCACATATGCCCTCAATCTTTCTGATAGTAGCCAAAGGGACCATAATATATTGGAGCCAAAATAGAGCAATAGCAGATATAACCGATCGAACCAGCTCAATACGCCCTCCAAAAGATAGGCCAGCCGCCTGCCAGCCCTCTACCCTCCTCTGCGCAAAGTCCACCAGACTCTGACATTCTCGGTCCTTCGCGTAATTGACAGATAGTGGCACCCCCAGATATTTCACCGGAAGGTCACCCTTTTCCACCCCAAGTTCCAGGGCCCGTTCCTCCTTCAAGGTGCAAGAGCTGTTGAAGTAAACTTTGCTCTTGTCCCTATTCAACCGAAGATCCGATAACTGTCCGAACTCCTCCATCACCACCGCAAGCTTCCTCATCCCTCGCATGGAAGGCCTCATCAATACCAATAGATCATCCGCATAAATGAGGTGTGAGACCACCGGAGACACCCTACTGTATATCGGTACAATCCTCTCCCGATGCACCGCGATGTCCATCAAACAGGTAAAATACTCCATCACGAGGGTGAAAAGGTAGGGGGAAAGCGGGTCCCCCTGCCGAAGCCCCCTGCTGCTGCCGAAGAACCCGTAAGGGATATCCTGGATGAGAACCGAGAATGTAGGGGAGGTGATGCACGCTCGGACTCTGTCCACCCATGTCTCGGAGAAGCCCATCGCACCCATCAAATGACAGGAGAAGTCCCTGTTGACGGTGTCGTAGGCTTTCCTCAGGTCAAGCTTCACACATGCTTTCATCCCCCCTGGCTTGTGGAACTCCCGAATCATCTCATGAGCCAACATACTATGCTCAGCAATAGACCGCCCCTTGATGAATGCCGCCTGATTCCAAGAAACCAGGCCCTGCATAGCGTCCTCCATCCTCCTGCACATAAGATGAGTAATTATTTTATACAAATAATTACAGCAAGCAATCGGTCGGAAGTCAGCAAGAGAAGTCGCCCCCTCCTTCTTGGGCACCAGCGTCAGGAAGGTGTGGTTCAGCTCCTTCAGGAGCTTGCCCGTCTCAAAGAACTCCTGAACAGCCTCTAGAACCTGGAACTTGAGGGAACCCCAATGTCGCTTGTAGAAGCCGCTGGAGAAACCGTCCGGCCCAGGGGACTTGGAAGCATCAGCCTGCATCACAATCGCCTCCACCTCCGCCATCCGGATAGGAGCCATAAGAAGACTGTTGCCATACTCAGTAATCAACGTCTTCGTAGTCAGCTGCGGGAAAGCTGTGGGATAGTCCGTATGATGATAAAGCTCAGAGTAGAACCGGACAGCCTCCTCCTGGATAGCAACCTGGTCGGTCACAAGACGCCCATCACTGCCTAGAAGTCTCTGGATGCAGTTCCGGTGCTGGCGAGCCCGAATGACATCATAGAAGAATTTGGTGCAACGGTCCCCATCCTTGAGCCAGGAGCATTTGGCCCGTTGGGCCGCACTAATCTCCTGCTGGAGTCTCAAGGTGTTGACCTCTGCAGCCAACTTCTTCTCTCTAGACGCCAACTCCCCACTCATCATGTCTCCCTGAAGGTCTGACTGCAGGTATCTCAACTCCGCCTCCTTCTCCTGTAAGGAGGTCCGGGGGAGGGCCCTCACCCAGTCTCTGATGGCGCGTTTGGTCTTCTTCAGCCTGTGAACCATACGGAACTGAGCAGTGCCGGCCACATCCTGACAAAGACCCCCCGCCACAGTCTTCTCATAACCAAGCGAGAGGAACCAACTGTTGTCATACCGGAACGGACGGGCTCTCCATCTGGGACTCTCCACGAAGCGCACCAGGATCGGCGAATGGTCACTGGTCCCCGCAGGTAGCCCCTCAGCAACAGCAGAAGGGAATAGGCGGAACCAATCACTGTTCCCCAAAGTCCGATTAAGCTGGCAGGCCACCCTGCCAACCACCGCCTTGTTGTGCCACGTCCATATGTGCCCCACCCTCTCCAGATTCCTGAGCCCGGACTGGAGAAGGCAGGACTGAAAGTCAGATAGTATCTGGTCCGGCACCGGCCGCCCCTCCAGCTTCTCCCCCCTGTATAGCGTGGCATTGAAGTCTCCCATAATAAGCAGGGGGAGATGACGATGCACCGCCAATGTACTCAGTCTAATGATGTCCTGCCACAAGACCTCCCGCAGCCTCCTGTCATTGTGCCCATAGACAGCACCAAGTAAGAATCGGAACCCACCCTTGTTGGTGAAGGAGATGGCCACCGGCTGGTCAGTCATGAAGACCTCCCCCTCCCAACTAGCTCCGTTCCATCTAACCCAGATTCTCGCCATATCACAGAGACCAAGGTTGTGGAGCTGGACCCAGTCCGTAGGGGTTCTACGAGACAGGGTTTTCACCCCCCTGATCTTAGTCTCTAGTAATATCGAGATTTCACACTTCTCTTTCCTCAGCACCTCACTAATCTCCCTCCATCTCCCCAGAGAACACCCCCCGGACATTCCAGGCAAGGGCCGACATCTAATCCGCGGGTGGGATCCCCTGAACATCCTCTGAAGGCGCACCCGGGGAGAGTGCAACCTCCATATCTCTGGACTCCTCATCTCGATCCCCCTGAAGAAGAGGCTGAGCTAGGACCGCAACCCATTGAGGGTTGACCTTCCACACTCTCTCCACCCCACCTTGTCCGCTGTCCTCACTATGCGACTCCGTAGCCTGGCGCTTCCGACTGTATACCTGAAGTGCTAAGGTGTTATCCTCTCCTTGTCGCCTGTCCCCCTGTCCCATACTCCTGGTGATCATAGTCCTCCTCCCCGTATACTCAACCATCGCTCCGGTAAGGATCTCCGTCGGAGACCCGTCATTTTTCCCAGAGACGGGGAGAAGGTCTGCCTCCATCTCATCCTCCATCAAGCCCGCCTGGTCAACTACAGGGGTATTAACTACACCACCTGTCTCCTGCACTGCCTCCTCCGTCACCGCTGCAGAAACTCCTCCACGTCGACAAGCACTTGGGAGATGCCCAAAACAGACACACGCCGGACATCTGGGGGGAACCCACTCATACTCCACCTTCTGCATAAGAATCTGGCCAGTAGGTGTCCGGTACTTCAACTGCTCTGGCAGGTCCAACCTGGCGTCAATCTCCACAAATACCCGAGCATACATCAACCTCGTCCTGAAGGCGGTGGCATCGTCCGCCTTAATCGGCTTGCCAATGAGGCTGGCAAGTCTCATAAGAAGGGGAACACTCCAGAAGCGTACCGGAAATTCAGGGAACCGAACCCACACAGGCACCGCATTCAGCACCTCCTTCTCACATCTCAAGTCAGGGGTCCATTGCTTCAGTATGATGAGGCGACCATCGAACGTCCATGGCCCTCCCTGGAGGATCCGAGCCACATCTTCTGCCATCCCAAATTTAACGAAGTAGAAGCCGTTCTCCTTGGAGAAGAACTCCATGCTACCCTTCGGCCGCCAGACTCTCTCCGCATAACCACGGATCTGCCCGTAGAAGGGCTTGCTACCCAACACATATAATACTAAAGTGTTCTCCCAGAATGCCGTCACCTTCGCCACTTCCTCAGCCGGGAAGTCGGCGCAGAGCTCACCCCCAACCGCCAGAGGTGCAACATACTCCATCGATGCCGGAGTTTTTGCAACCCCCACCTTGCACGCATCTGTCCAGGATACAGGTCGCGAGCCCGAACTTCGAGACAGGATCGTCGGGGCCGGCCGGACACTCACGTTCGTAGCAGTCCCTCTCCCCCCGATAACTGGGCCAGCCGTCCCTGCAGACTCCGTCGCTCGAGGCCTCCACGTAGTCCTGGCTTGTCCCTCCCGTTCACCTGTGTGCGCCTGGCCCACCGTAGGTCCAGTCCTCCTGGCTATCCCTGACCTCCTGTCCGATCCCTGCGTAGAGGTGGAGCCCCTCCTAGTCTCAGCGATATGCGATCCCCCTCGCCGTACCCTCCGATTTTGAACCGTGGTCCAAGCCCCCTCCTCACTCTGGCCATCCTCCAATCCAGGCGATGCCCTTTGGGCGGTGAACACCATAGAGGAGCCCCTCGGCCATCGAACCACTGACCGAAACCGTGCCCGGCGGCGTCGCCACCGACCGCATCCATCCCCGGCCACCCCCCCCACCAGAGGTGGGTCGCCGGCCGCCGCCTGCCCCCGGGGGGGGGGGGGTTCGCCGGACCCCCCTCCCCCCCCCCCCCCCCCCCCCCCCCCCCCCCCCCGGTCGCGCCCCTGGCCGCCAGCATGTCCGCGCGGACGTGGATCCGCCGCGAGTGGATTTCCCGGCGGTCGGCCGCCGCCGCCCGCCTCCAGATGGTCGCCGCCGGCCGCCCCCGCCACCCCCTTGCCTTTCCCCCTGTCCGGCGGTCGGTTGGCCGCCTCCTCGCGTTGATTCGGTGAGCCCTAGCAGAGCTAGGGTTCGCCTCCTTCTCCGTTGCCATTTTTTAAAATGATTTATATATATATATATATATATATATATATATATATATATAACACTTGTAGTTATTCTGCTTGAACCAGTTTCCCAATTCAGGCATAAACGGACCTGGGGTGGGTCACATTTCAATAAGATGAGTTGAGGTGGCCTGCTGCAGCTTGATACGGCTTCATTAAGTGGCAAGGATGCCACCTCTGCACTCAGCCTCCTAAATGCGTACAGCCCAGGGTGCCAGGATGCTCAAAGCACCTAGGCAGTTGATATTGACAACTTTGCCTATTCTTCAAAATCCTCTGTCAACGGCTCATGAGTTAAATGCAATGTTCCCACTATCGGTATCGGACCTTTCCTACGAGTATCGAGATTGACGGTTTCTAATAGGAATATCAGATTTTTGGTATCGAAAAACAAATAATTATTAATAAACTATTTTTTTATATATATATATTTAAGCATAAGTTTAAGTATTGTCTATGTTGTTTCTTAGTAGTTAATGAAATAATAGTCACCCTTGCTGATTAGTTTATCTGCGATAAATAAGTTTTCTTTATTTACATGCTTTTACAACCTTACACCTTTGTTGATTGGTTTTTTTTGTTCAATTTTCTCTACGGAATTGACTGGAAAAGAGACCCCAAACATCAGTATTGGTCAGTATCAGTAGCGGTCGGTGTCGGATTGGGGCATGCCAAACCGTATTGGTGGCGAGCCATATCGTATCAGTATCGACCAATACTGCAAACTATGGTTACATGTGCCAATTTTCCTCCCCTATTGGGAGGACCACATAATCTCAAAGAGAGCACCCAAATGTTCCCATGTGGAGATGGGCACACTTTATGAGCAATCCTTTATGTCTTGGCCCTCTAGGACGCCTATATGTTTGGCGAGTTAAAGATCCGTATTCCTGAGTCATCCAACGAATGTCTGACGGGTTAAAGATCCGTATTCTCGAGCCGTCCGACGAAATCACGTATTCGGATGACAGTGTGCAAAATTTCTGTGTAAGGATGCAGTATTAACGCCATGAAAGTAGTCCTTTGTCGGCTCCACCACGATTACTTTAGTGCATTTATTTTCAAGGGTTGGGGAGC
Organism: Iris pallida; assembly: GCA_029216955.1. Classification (NCBI taxonomy): domain Eukaryota; kingdom Viridiplantae; phylum Streptophyta; class Magnoliopsida; order Asparagales; family Iridaceae; genus Iris; species Iris pallida. The sequence continues at coordinate 31,832,421 of JANAVB010014796.1, read as the reverse complement.
ATTATTGTGAAGCTATACAGTTTCTTGTGCTTTAAATTTTACAACACTATAGAATGTGGAAGGTGGAAATCCTGCCACCTTCCACATTTATAACATTCTAGTTTCGTTTGGGGAGGCATGCTTGTAAAGTTAGTTTAGTTTCTTGCTCATTAACATTTATGACATTCTATAACATGAAAGGTGGAAATCCTGTCATTTGTGATCATTATATAAAAAACAAAGCGCATCCTGCAAAAACATCACTTTCTGTGATCATTAGATAAAAAAAAAAAAATCCAATTCAGCAGCTCAGATTTTGGTGGAACTCCTGCCATACTTGACGAATCATTATATGAAAGATCATATCACTTCCTGCAAAAACAGTGATTGTCTTTCTCGAATGACTGAAGTTGAAGATTTGGTTATTTATATTCTTTGCGTTGTCATTTAAATATATGGCCAAGTACACACCTGCCTGAAGTACGTCTTGTTCTTACTTGGATGAAGCATGTGTCAACTATCTGCCGTACTGACAGGTAGCTATTGTTTATTTCTTGGTTTAAATTCAGGCTAATTCCAGAAGAACATCAGCTTTAAGGGGAACCAAATCGGCTGGTAGCAGACGAAAGTCAAAAGCTCGCAAAAACCAATGTCTTCTTACTCCAGTATCAACTTCCAGAAATAATGATGGCGAGCTTGCTGATGGATCCGAGAAATTAAAGGTTAAGGTAGGGGGATCCAACCTTGATTGTGAGCTCAGCTCGTCTCAATCTTATAAGAAAAAGAAAATAAAATCATTAGAACACTCGCCCATGGTAGATGCCATGCCCTTGAAGTGCAACTCTAAGACCACAGAAGTGGTGGGGAAAATTTCTCCTGTTGTAGCTACAACGTTAGAAGGTCCCAACACTACAAATCAAATCAAGACACCTCAACCTGACAAGAAGTTGAAGAGGAAAAATTTGATAGAAGACCACCAAGTGTTTCATGACATGTTGGTATATCATGATTCTACAAGACCAAGAGCGTTAAATAGTTCCTCTACTGCTGCAGCAATGTATGGAGGAGCCACCTCTAAACATCAGAGCAAGTCATCTCAACCTAAAAAGAAGTTGAAGACTGGGAATTCACTAGAACAATTGGTTGATGGCAGTTCAGAGAATGCAACAAAGTTAGGGGAGAACTCACATTCTGAAATACCAAGCCCAACCTTGGGAAATTCTAAGATCTCATCTCCAGAGACTCCTCCAAGTCTGAAAGTGGGAACGAATTTACCATCGAATTCTTGCACTGGAGATGGTAAAGTTGCTGATAGATCTAATGTAAACTTGAAGGATAAGAATGTTGAAAAAACGGATCTTGACTGTCAGGTCAAGTCATCTAAAGTCCACAAGAGAGTGAAGAAACAAAAAATGCTAAAAGAGAGAATACATTTGGAGGATGACATGAGTGGTTCTAAAACCCCGACAACGGTAAGGAAGGGTTCCTCTTCTTCAGTGCCAATGTTAGAAGGTCAGATCAAATCACCTCATTCTCGCAAGTTTAAGGAAAGTAAGACACTAGTAGATGATCGACTGGAAGATGGCATGTTGACAGAGCATGGTTCTAAATCCTCAACGAAGAAAGGCAAAAGTAAGACATAGAATTGTTGTTTTCAAAATATATACAAAAATATACACATTTTGAATCATAAAATATGCATAGAATTGTCGGCATTTATATAATTGCATAAGTATTTTTCGGTTTTCAGTTTTGGACCGAACCGAATAAGAAATATTAGTATTTTCAAAAACGAAACCGAACCGATCATTTTTTTTTCAAACTAAACCGAATCACTGATTCGGTTCGATTTTCTGTCCAAAACCGAATAATGCTCACCCCTAGATGAGAGTCCAAAACCTTTCAAGAAATTTCAATTTTGATGTCATGTTTTTTGTCCTTTCAATATATTCACAAATAATAGATGATTCTCTAATTCCCTTCTCTTTTGCTGCAGGAAACCCACTTAGTGATGTTCATCAGAGCAACAAATAATAGATGGTTCTCTAATTCCTTTCTCTTTTGCTGCAGGAAACCCACTTAGTGATGTTCATCAGAGCAACAAGCTTGCAGACACTGTTGGAGACCATTCTGGAAAACCTCAAATAGATTCTTCTTCAGAAGGTGCTAAATCCCTCAAGTGCTCATCAACCCAACTATCAACAATTTTAGCTTCAAAAGCTTTCAATATTGAAGTTCAAGGTATCCGAAGTTGCGTGAATGCATTAAGTGAGGTTGGTGCTCAAGCAGAAACTCAGGCACTTCTATTAACTTCTGAAGAAGATAATGTTTATGATAAAATTGAGCTCGCTCCAAGTGTCTCACCATGCGGTAAGACTGCAGTTGAGATGGAGAGGACTACAATTGATCACGAACCTAATAGGCCATCACCTTCAGAAGGTGCTAAATCCCTCAAGTGCTCATCAACCCAACTATCAACAATTTTAGCTTCAAAAGCTTTCAATATTGAAGTTCAAGGTATCCGAAGTTGCGTGAATGCATTAAGTGAGGTTGGTGCTCAAGCAGAAACTCAGGCACTTCTATTAACTTCTGAAGAAGATAATGTTTATGATAAAATTGAGCTCGCTCCAAGTGTCTCACCATGTGGTAAGACTGCAGTTGAGATGGAGAGGACTACAATTGATCACGAACCTAATAGGCCATCACCTTCTAAGGAAGATAGTGGTTGTGATTGTAACGAGTTTACTCCAAGTGTGCTACCATTAGAGAAGGCTATTGAGATGGATATAGCTCCAGCTGATAGCAGATCTATTGGACAACCACCTTTAGAGGAAGTTAATGTTCATACTGACTATGAGCTTACTTCAGGTGAGTCACTGACAGAGAAGGCTGTGGTTGAGATGGAGAAGAGGGCATCCATCAATCCAACACCTAATGTGTTATCACCATCCAATGAAGATGATGTTTGTGATCAAAATGGGGGTATTCCAAGTGGGTGTGAGTCAGTGGAAGCCACTGTTGAGGTGGAGACACCTCAGATTATTCCTGTGCATAGTGCCCCGTCTAACTTAACGGCACTGCCATTCACAAAGCAGTCATCCATGTGGGATTCAGTTTACTTAATGGACGTCTACCGTGCAGTGCCACAACAACCACATTTCCGTCTGTTGGAGCAGTATAGTATGGAATTTCGTGAAGGAATTGCTATTGGTTTGATGGTTACCTTTGCAAACTTAGTTTCTAGCATTAGAAAATTACGTGTGGATGATTCTCAAGTTGATTTTCAGGAAAAACTGAAGACTCTTGTTTCCTTGGAGTCAAATGGCTTCAATGTTCAGTTTGTACGTTCTTGCCTTGAGAAATTGCTAGAGGTACAAAGAAGCTTCAATCATCTAAAGGCAAGAAAAGCTAAGTTGGAAGGACAGTTAGAAAAGAGAGAAGATGAGAACTGCCAACTTGATGCATTGATTTGTGCACATGATAAAATTATCTCAGAAGTAGAACAAAGCCTCACCAGCTATCGTGAGAGAAGGTCTTCCTTGCTTTTGGAGAGAAATAACAAGGACATGGAGATTGTTCAATTGGAAATGGATTTGCTAGCAGCTGAGGAAGCCTATCTTTGTGCCGAAGAGAAATTTAATAATGCTGTAGAAGCTCCGTGGTGACACAAATATCTTAATGTAGGTTGGGGTTGCTTAAATTTTGTGCATCAAATTTAGATGTTACTGTTTAGTTTTGGTTCTATTTTCATTTGTTTTTGCAAGATTTATTCATCTTTTGTTGAACTTATGTAGGGTGATTAACTACTTCTGTATCAAACTTAGGGTGGTTAGCTATTAAAGTAAGTCGTATTAATTGCTTATGTATCTGTACTGTTAGATAAATATGCACAATATTCGTACGAGAAGATTTGAGTAATTTTTTACTAACTAGTAATTAATGTTGTACCTTTGCATCATTTGTTATATATGAAATTAAGAAATCTGGAATCAGATAAGGGTAACCACATGGTTCACCTCTATTGCCACCTGGACGTTCCATGTTTGCATGAATTGGTAATTGCATATAGAAGTCATGCACATCTTTGATGGTGAGTAATTTCGATAGAATACTCTTTCTTACCCTTTTCTTCAAGGACGTTATAGGTCATAGATATTAATATATTACCACATTCTTTTGGGGATTATAGTTTGTCTTGATTAGTTGTTGATAGGGTTTTAATTCTAGGTTGTATGCGGGACCCCAGAGACTACCTTAAATAAAAGAGAAATATACACATCATCTTGCATACATTCTATGCTATGTTACTCTATCTGCTGTATTGAAGATAATGGTCTTGATATTAAGATTTTGTGATGCAGATACCAAAACTTGGCCTTCGATGCATGTTCCCTTGGGTAGAAGAGGTGATGTTTGTATACATGATTTTAGAGAAGGTTCCAAGTTCCTATTGAAACAAATTCATTAAGCTACAGCAGACTTCTTGGATCCAACCCAATATCCAAGACAGAGATTGGGTTTTGCTAAGGTAGTTCCTTTCCTGACTTTTTAAGAATGTGAGAAAATGGCTGATCTCAGGTACTTGCAAGGTAGAACAGGTCTTTTCTTGATTATTGTTTTTGTTTTGTGCTATTCGAGTTTTGCAATCAACTATGAATCACATATGAAAACGGTTACATAGTGCACGTAAATGCAAACACAGTGTATATTGTCTATTTCATGCGCACGTAGCCGTTACAAGTGCAAATGACTATAAATAGCCTGGAACATGTGTTTTCCAGGACAGAGATCAGAACAGAAAGAGAGCATATGGAGCCCACTTGTTGCCAAATTCTGCCAGTGAGCCAGAGTTAGCAAGTTTCATGCAAATTCTTGTCCATTCTCTGGATGTTGTATAGTCGTAGTGATTGCTCAATGGAAAAAGAATAAAGAGAGGTGTGTAGAAGAGAATCAGATGTGAGGGGGATGATTGACATGGTATAGGGGGGAGCAGTGATAAGGATAATAGCTAATTTAAACAACTATTGCATTATAGAATTTGAAACTAAGCTATCAACAACAAACTGATAAGCAGTAAATATCAGGGGACAGGAGATATGTGATGCATCCTGGTTCGAACTCTCCAGGGCCTCTCATTCCTAACCGCTACGGATTTTTACTAAGAAAATCTATCACAAGCAATAATAATGAGCAAGAAAGTCCTGATAAAATACCCAGTAGTATCGGCTCCCAAGCCTAACACCAAATCTAACGGGAGACCCTAGATCTAACAATTGTAAATCTAGTATGTCCTTGATCTTCACCCAAGATCAAGTTCCCCAAAATTCCTTTGGGTTACACCCTTTACAAAAGTAAAAGTTATTTCTCAAAGCTGATACAAAGTTATTTCCCAAAATTCCTTTGGGTTACACCCTTTACAAAATTCCTTTGGGTTACACCCTTTACAAAATGATACAAAGAAAATAAATTTTGAAAGTGAAAATTATTTCTCAAAGCTGTTTAGAAACTCCCCGATGACGATGAAGGCAAGCGTGTGCGGAGAAGTCTCATCGTCATCTTCTTGGGCCTTTTGGCATGGAAACTAATTGATTTTTAGTGATTTTTTGGGATGGAAATTTGTTCCAAATCGAATTTCCAACACGAACTACTGCTGGATTTCATGCTGATTTTCCTGAGTTGTTTTTTTTCAGTCCGCACAACCCTCAACCTGCATGGATCCGTGCCCGCCTGCCCCCCCCCCCCCCCCCCCCCCCCCCCCCCCCCCCAATTTTCGCACCCCAAGGTTTGGTTTTGTGTTGTAGGCTCTTTTGGTTTTGATCTGTTTTGGCAGCTCCTTTACGTATGGATTCCTCTTGGGCCTCCAAATAACTTCATCCTTCCAATATTGCTTCTAATACATCTCGCATGGCATCAAATTTTCCGAACTCTTTTTTCTTCACACTTCGACAAATATAATGTCTCATTGCTTTATGTTTGCTTCAAAATATTGTACTCCAAATTTTACATTTACACATTGTTGCAACCTGATTCTTGTTACCTTTCTGCAACCTGCACATGCTCATCAAGCATGTCAAATACACAAGTATGTCTCAATTGTTTGTTAATCATTAAACCGAGCGAGACAGCCTCAACAAACCCTCAATACAAAAAAAACATTGTCTTACTTTTAGTGCAATGTAAACTAATTAAGGAGGTACACTTGGAGTTTGTCTTTGAATGTGCAAAAATATATGGTCTCAGGAGTTGGTTAGGTGATAAAAAAAAAAAAATCTTCCCTTTTTTATTTCAAATTCAAACTGCAAGCGAACTAGCAGTTATAGGCAATAAAATTTCGATCTCTTGGGCTGGAATTTTGTCTCATTGCTGCTGACCAATTTCATGTCAGAATCTGTCTTGATTTTTCTGCCCAAAAGGGCTGGAAATCCAACAGTGATATTGAAACATTAACTGGATGTAGATGAAATTCTCATGGATTTGAGCATGTATCCATTAATCACGATCAAGTTGGCATCAGCCAAGTAAGACCAATATTTGAAATATATTGCCTAGATAACTAGAGATTAAATAAATATTTTTCCAGATATCTAGCATGTGGGTATGTATTTATTTTTCATTCTAGAGTGTCTTAATCCTAATTTAGTAGTCAATGCATTACAAATGTAATCTCACTCAAACTTGCAATTTGTGCATCCATGCTTGCTATTGATGTTGGCTGGATCACACTTCGACTATCTTGTGGTGAACTCATGGACAATTTGGCTCACATTTGATTTGATTTGAGGTTTGAATAAAGCTCATCATGCCCATAACTTGTATTGATGAGGTTTTCATATGTAGCCTCAAGAAACTGCATCCTCGAACCTCTCTTTCAGCTTAAACAATTGGTGGCAGATGTGTTATGCACTTAAACTCAATATAACCTTAGCATCGGACTAGCTTAGTTATCCATCATCATTAACCTGGGTAAAGTGCAAACAAACCCTCCTTAGATTTGCCTCGTTTGCAAAACAAGACTCGTTAGAAAACTAAAGCAATTAACCCCTCAGATTTTCCGCGTGAACAAAAAAGCCCCTACCATCTATTAGCCGTTAGAAATGACAGTTAATGACTCTTAAAATAAAAATAAAAAGTAAAAAAATGTCCAAAATGTCCTCCCTTCCCTACCAGTGGTGGGCAGTCCCCTCCTCCCTCCGCCGGCCGGCCCCCTGACCCCCCCCCCCCCCCTTCCTCCCTCTGCCGGCCGGCCCCCCTCGACCCCCCCTCCTCCCCCTCCCTCCGCTGGCCGGCCACACTAGACCCCCTCCCTCCGCTGGCCGGCCACCCTCTCCCCTCCTCTGGTCGTCCCCGCTCAACCCGTCCCCACCACCAGAAGGGGGGGGGGGAGGGAGGGGGGAGGGATAAAATCGTCTTTTTAAACGTATTTTAACGGTTGTTAACGACAATGGTGCAAACTGAGCAAAAATAAAAATATGAGTTTTTTTAATCTAGGGGTCTTTAAATACAAAAATAAAAATCTAAGGAGGGTTGTTATGCACTTTACCCTCATTAACCCTAACGACATGCTAGGGTTAACAACCTGTTAAACTACTGTACCATTTGAATGGCCAATTATGACCGATCAATTGCTCGTTAAACTTTTTAAAGTTCAAACACTGCTAAAAATTGACACGTCTGGGGTTATGTTATAGTTTAAATAAGGCTGATAAGATAGCATATCTAGCTTTGCTCCATTTCTGACCCTATTCTGATGGGAGAAGGCTTGGATGGTGATGATGATGATTATGACAATGGTAAAAATGATCAAACAAGACCAAGAAAGACATGGTAATATATCCAGCCTGGGTTAGTGAAACAGTTATCGACAACACATATTGAGAGAGAATACATGTTGGAAGCTAAGTGTTGTGTTCAATATCACTCCTATGTTACCATGATGAGAGTTACGTTGAAACGTGAGGCATTGGCAATCTATTGGATGATCAAGCTTAGAAGCCAGAAGTGGAAGCAGGGATGGAAGCAGGGGCGGGAGCGGGGGAACGCGACTACTTAGAAGAGTCTAAAGTTGGGAGCGTACACTAATAAAAAATTGTGTATATTAATTATTGTTATCAAAACTTATAAATGTTTTAATATTTATTAGAATTTATAAAGATCAGCTTAAAATTACAGAGAGATCATTTACATGTTAATTTTTTACGATGTCAAGATAAATAATCTTTTTGGTCTTTGATAAACGTCTATTAAAAATCTTCTAACTTTTTTTCCAAAATTTATGTCATCTTTTAAATTATGATCATATTATGGGAAGCGCTCATATCGTCGGAGAAACGCGCTCCCGTTGTCGGAGAAACGAGCTTCCGTCATCGGGAAAGCGAGCTCCCAACAAGCTCCCAAGTAAGAATCGCCGAATCGAGGTTCTTACTGAAATTTATTGACCTTCTAGGAGTTTCTGGCTTCTAAGTGATCAAGTAATCAATTTTCCTACTTCAAGCATTTGTGGGCGTCAACCTACAATAGGAACCTCTTCCTCCAAGCTTTAACATTAGAACATATTAATTTTGTGAGGACATCCTAGAGGAACAATGTTTCAAACTCGGCTTGAATCATAGTTCATATAAGACAATTTATAGCCTTGATGTAAAGAATCTCATTTTTTTTTTTTTTTTTTGGGTGTGGGGTGGGGTGTTGTTCTTAAATATTCACATTGTTTCAGTCAGATGGAATGAATGGAGAGCTATGACTAATGACTAGTCTTGTTTTGGAGATACGAGTTCTTGATTGACATTTTTATACAACAATCTAGGGTCTTGCCAACTACAGCAACAACATTGCTTAATAGGAGAATTTACGACAGAAAATTGAGGACAACATGGGGATATAATGTGGAATGATTAAAATAGCTAAAATTGTGATTGGAGGGGCATAAACATAAGAGTAGGATGTCATGGATGTGTGTTAGTAAAAAATGGTTGCTTAACCTCATAGTAGCTTATGTTTGAAGTATTGATTTTTCTTTGTTGCTGTTTCATTTGGTTATGTTCATTTCAGTAATAATGGTTTTGCAGGATGGCTACGAGTATGTAGGAAGAGATTTGGAGTTTTAGGGCCCGTTTGGGATTTAGTTTTGGGAAGCTAGTTTTGAAAACATTGTTTTGTCAAACAGTGTTTTGAGAAACTAAATAGAGATGGGTGGAATTTTGCATTTTGGATTTGGTTTTGTAAACCAAAAGATGTTTGGGCACATATTATAAAAACAATGTTTTGTATGTTAGAATTTCAAAATAATCATGTGTTATGGATGCATTTTTTTAATAGATCATTTCATCCCTTATCTTATACTTAAAATTTCATTCAAATCTCATATCCAAAATAAACTACTCTAATCTAATCAAATTTAGATTAGAATTAAAATTATAACCTAATCTAATAAATAATTTAAATCAATTTTAAATTATAGTGTAAAATAGTTGTATCCACAATCCCAATTTAAATATAATCTTATGTCTAATTTAAAAGCTAATGGAATTTAAAATTTAATCTAGAATCTTATATCAAGAAATGAAAGGGAAAAACAGTATAAAAATGTTACATACATGAGAAAAAAATGAAAAAGAAGAAAAAGGTTGGGGATACTTTGGTCGGATTTCACTAGTTTGTAGTTGGGTTTTGGTGAAGGGAGCTTTTTTTTTTTAAAGTTTCCAAAATGAGACAATTCTTGGTTTGTTCTTGTCATAACCAAACCAAAACCAAAACCAAATCCCAGATGGTGCTTACCCAAATTAAAACCAAGTTTTGGCCTAAAAAAGCAGTTTTTGGACATTGAAACCATGTCCCAAAACTGGCCTTTAGTGGCTAGTTGGCTAACACAGGATAATCCTATGTCATATACTTTTTAACATTTTTACATGGCTAATTATAAGGGCACTTCACTTCTTACTCGGGGCTAGTCCAACTTAGAGGAGAAATTACTTAGGACAGTTCATTTTTTACTTAGGGCTGCTCCCCAATCCAACCACCCCCCCCTCCCCCCAACCACCACCACCAATTTTTTTACCTTCATTTCAACCTTTCACTCTCTCTTTTCCCAAAACCTCTCAAATCCCCACTTCTTCTCCACCACCTCCATCTTCTCCATCTCCAGCAAAACCCCCTTTTCCTTCCCAATTTTTGTCAAAATTATGGAATAGTCATAGCCGACCCCAAAAGCTTGGGATAAAGGTTTTCTTCTAATAATAATAATGGAAAATTCATAATTTGTTATTATGGTAATAGGCTCGAGGTAGCAACTTTGATCCAGATGGAGAGTATGTGAGAACTTGGCTTCCTGAACTTGCAAGACTGCCCACTAAATGGATACACCATCCGTGGAATGCTCCTAGCTCTGTACTCAAAGCCGACGGAGTCGAGCTAGGATCAAACTACGCGAGACCATTGTCGACATAGATATAGCAAGGGAATGCCTCGATGATACTGTTAAAACATTTTAGGACTGAGCAGCATGTAGGACTGCCAAAAAATTTGGCAATCCTAAACTAGACTTGCTGTAGTTTAGGACTGCCAAAATGTTTGGCAATCCTACATGCTGATAGGATTGCCAAAAAATTTGGCAGTCCTAAAATGGACTGACTGTACAGCAAGTCCATTTTAGGACTGCCGAAATTTTTGGCAGTCCGGATAGTATGTAGGTCTGCCAAAAAATTTGACAGTCCTACCAATTGGAAGGACTGTCAAATTTTTTGACAGTCCACCAATTTGAAGGACTGTCAAATTTTTTGACAGTCCTAAAAATATATATTGCTCAATGTTTTATGTAGGACTGTTAAATTTTTTGACAGTCCTTCCTATTGGTAGAACTGTCAATATTTTTGACAGTCCATCATCGTCCCCAATCGCGACTATGGACGGATTTTTGAAGTTCGTAACCCTAAAATGGGTTCAAAACTTCAAAAATCCGTGTAGAATGAATACTAAATCAAATTTTAGTTACTAGAAGATGAAATTTAGGCATCAACATAGATTGAGAGAGATTTGGAAGAGAAAATGTTTAGGTTTTTGGGAGAGAGAGGAAGAAAGAGAACAAAGAAAAATGGAAATTGACTTATATACCAACATTTGGACCGACCATGAGTAATTTTTCTAGTGGCAAACTTGTAAATAAAAAAAAAATTGGACTAGGCCTAAGTAAGTATTGAAGTGCCTTTGTAATTTGCCTTTTATATATGCGCTCACAACTTCCGGAGGATTCTTTTTACATCATTTGCAGTGAAACACTGAAACCTTCATTAGTGGTTGCGCGGATGCATTCCTATTCTATGTTATAAATGTTATGTTTTGAAGTTAGTGTGGATTTTCCGTCTCCAACTCTTACTCCTTTAACTATAATCCATGTTTTTCAAATTTAATTATGCTTATTACTTTGAACAATTTGTTCATTGCTGTTATTGATGTCATCCCTTCTATTACCTGTAGGATATGATGGCTGTGTGAAAGGCTACGTAACTAACCCTGAGAAATGTTTCATAGATGGATTAATTTTTGACAGTTTTGCTCGGGAATGCCGAAGTTGCTGCCGAGGAGGATGATGATAATGACGAGGACAGCGATGATCTGATGGCCGCCTCTGAATACAATTAGCCTATGACCCGGGAGACAGTAAATCAAGATTTGCTTGCGTAAAATCTGTTGGCTTTTATTATTAAGGCAATCAACTTTTATCCCAGGCTTGTAATGTGTTAGTTCTGTAATGCGGCTATATATATATATATAGCCCAGGTCGTTAGTTGTAAGAAAAATGGTTGGGGATGTTTAGATGAGTAAAGTGTAGTTGTTTTGAGAGTGTTCATTTGTCTTTCTAATGTGTGTTTATAAATGAATGAATTTGAAGGGCGGATAAATCATCAGTTCCAAATGAATTTTGTTTCATTAACAGGCCGTGCCACCAGTCGTATCGGACTGTTGGAATAACCATACTATTTCACTTATTTTTACACAATGCCCTCAGGTACTCGCGAGCCTAGTCGAACTCTAGCTTAAACATAAACTTTCGAACTTGAGCTTGAAATTTCAGACAGTAAAAGAGTCAAGGATGATGATGAAGATGACGACGATGACGATGATGATGTGGTGGCCTCTGACAAGTAGCCTCTGACCCGGGAAACAGTAAAACAAGATTTTGCTTGCTTAAAGTCTGTTGGCTTTTATTATTAAGGCAATAGTACGGTCTTTCAACTTTTATCCCAGGCTTGCACTGTGTTAATTCTGTAGTAATCTACTTTATATATATTGCTATACATATATATATATAGTACGGTCACTTATTTTTACACAATGCCCTCAGGTACTCGTGAGCCTAGTCGAACTCTAGCTTAAACATAAACTTTCGAACTCAGAGCTTGAATTTCAGACAGTAAAAGAGCCAAGTTGAACTTCTCAAGCTGGACTTGGGCTAAGTTTGTCAGCTTGATTGCACAGTAATTGTCAATTTATGTTGCAGTCTTCATCATTAAAACATGTTTGATCATTCGAATTGCCTCGGAATAGCTGCTTAGTATAATAGTATGCTCATACGTTGTCGTAACCATAGCAAATCAAATTACCTTTATATGTTTTTACATATAGTAAAGTAAATATTGTGAGATATTGTAGCATACTAACAAGATAATTGGGTTTATACGCTTTCCATGTTCAGATAAATGAAGGATTGATTTATTATTGTCAATAGATACACTTGTTGTATCATTTTTAATGCCTCTGTTTCAAATCAAATGTAAAATACATTTATTTGCAATTAAACTAATCTGAAATTAACAAGATATGTCCAACAATGACGTGGATTGTTACAGTGACTTGTTTTGAATTGTTTAGAGAAAATTTATATTCGACAACACACACATGTGCACTCCAATTTAATTCTCTCTAACTAATAATATTTTACCTATAGTTATTCTTAAAATAAAGATATATAGTATTTGAGATATGAAAAGAGAAAAAAATAATAATAAATAACAAATATAATTTATCTTTAAATAATTAGTATTTACGCCTGAATTTTATAGCAGTTTAGAATTTTTTTTTTTTATTATATCTCAACATGAGTAGAAAGGAAACAACAAACACATGTTCGAAAATGAGGATATAATGTACAAACTTTTAAATTACTCAGAACTTAAACTTTAATATTAATTATCCATTTTATTTTTTTAGCATAACGAAGCCAAAGGCAGAATCTATTGAGCCACCAGTACCGACATGTCAACCAGATGGTCCTACTAGAGGCAGTCCCCACCATGTCGAGAAATTATTCAGTGAACCGGGCCCACCACGTGGTAGTGGTGAGCCCTCCAACTGAGTATTGCCACATTACCTTATATTTTTTTTCCTCTCTAATCTACGGAGAGTGATATCACAATGTCCCAGTGGTCGTAGCATCTTGGGAACGATGGAGCACCCCGGCACGGTGGAATGGGTTCGAGCCCCCTTAGAGGCCTCCAAGCACCATTGAGAAGTGGACAAAAAAAAGTACAATATAAAAAAAGAACAATGCTATTTGTCTCTCCAAATCGTCCCTTCTTACGTGACAGCTGACGTGACATGTTGAAGTGACAGCTGACATGGCAAATTTTAAAATTAAAATTAATATTAACATTAAAATTAATGTTAACATTAATTAATATTAACGTTAATATTAACATTAATATTAATATTAACATTAACATTAATATTAACATTAATTCATATTAATTTTAACATTAAATTAACATTATTATTAAAATTAATTAATATTAATATTAACATTAAATTAACAATGACAAAATTGGGTAATTAACTTTTTGGGTTAAAATTTGCCATGTCATCAGCCATGTCAGATGATACATAATATTATTTAACATGTCACATCAGCTGTCACATAAGGAGAAATGTATTGGAGGGACAATTTGGAGGTACGAATAGCATTACTCATAAAAAAAGTAAATCACAATGCACTATTGAAACAAAAAAAACGCAGCTGCTAGGTTGCCCGCGGTTTGTAACCGCGGGCGTGACCGTCGGCCGACGTGTCGGCCGACCATAGTAAGGGGGGCGGTCACGTCCGCGGTTACAAACCGCGGGCAAATACAAACCGCGAACGTGACCGTCGGCCGACGTGTCGGCCGACCATAGTAAGGGGGGCGGTCACGCCCGCGGTTACAAACCGCAGGCAAATTTTTTTTTTTTCGAAAAAAATATCAAGACTCGATGCGGTAAGTCGGACCCACGGAGTTTCTCTACTACAGAAACTCAAATAAAAACAATTGACATGTGGACATCTTTTTTCTATTTAGGTCATTGTATTTTTTTACTTATCCGTTCGAAAAATTAATGGATGAAATCATGAAATTCATCTAATCCAACAACGGTTTTGATAGCCGAGTTTCAAAATTTATGTATGAATTTTGTTAAGCTAAATTGTAACTTGATACCCTCAACTATCATTGCTTGATATTCTCAATTTTTATAGGTACTAACTTAATACCCTATCTCAACTTATATTTTTAACTTGATACCCAATTTTTCTTTTATTCCTAAACTATCCTTTCCCTCCCCCCCACACCCCCCCCCCCCCCCCCCCACCCTTCGGCGACCACCCTCCCTACCTGCCCGCAGCCCAGATGATCCACCCTACCCGTCCCCGAGCCCGCGCTCCCGACCGCGCGCTGCCCATCGCGCCCCCACGCACTGCCCCGCGCGCCCCCGCTGTCCAGCTTGCCACGTCCGAGCGTCCCCGCGCCTGTCGTCCGCTCGCGCGCGTCCGCTGCCACCCGCAACCAGAGGGAGAGAGACGGAGTGGGGGTTGGAGGAAAAAGAAAAGAGACAATTTGGTCCAAATTTTTTTTAGGATATCAAATTGGTACCTATAAAAGTTAATGGTATCAAGTTAAAAAACAGTAATAGTTGAAGGTATCAAGTTATAATTTAGCATTTTGTTAATTTATCCACCATGTGACATGCATCCCGTGCTCCGCCAAAAAGTCCAAGTAAAAGTAGCGGCTGCTTTTTTTTTTTCTTTTTTTTTTTTCCTTTTCCTTTTGCTTTTTTTTTTTTTTTTTTTTTTTTTTTGCAAGCGGCGTCTCCTCTTCTCTTCCTCCACATTTATTTCCAAAAAAAAAAAAAAAGCAACTACAGCAGCACCTAGAAAAATTACAAAGGTGACAACTTTGAGAAAAGAGGAGGAGAAGCGATGGGAGGAGTGAAGGACGTGCAATCGAAGGAGGAGCTTGACGCTGCGCTCGCCGGAAGTTCGCCGTCGTCGGTGGTGGTGGTGCATTTCTGGGCGTCGTGGTGCGAGGCTTCGAAGCAGATGGACCAAGTCTTCTCCCACCTGTCCACCGACTTCCCGCACGCCCTCTTCCTCAGGGTCTGCGATTCTTAAACCCCATTCTTTGATTTCGTTAGGGTTAGGGTTTAGGGCTTCTGTCGCATGGTTATTGTTCTAGGAAGCACGAACGGTCCGAAAAAATTGGTGCTTTGTCGGTGTCTTGTGTCGGACACGTGGACCGAGTTGCGTTGTGCGTGTCCGAGGAATATAGGTTGTTATGTAGGTGAAATTTGAAGACTTCATTGGCATATAAATATTAATATCATTTTTTATTTCAACGAAACTTTCTGGTGTTGCGATACGAATGCTAAATGAAAGAGATGTTTTTTTCCTTGCAAGATTTTAGGTTATTAATATGGGTTTTTGAGTAAAATACTAAAGGTTCTCTTTATAAACTGTAGTTTTGAATAATATTACCAAAAGTAAGTAGTTCCAAAGTCTGCGTCTTGAAAATGCAATTTCATGTAAAAAAGGTAAATTTTTATCCGATTATTTTGTATAAGGGTATCAGGTTTAGGGTCTAATTAGACTTTATGTATTGGGTTTGTCCGGTTTAGACTTTAGGTACTCGAATTTTTAGTGACAGATTTTAGTGACGAACATTCGTCACTAAAAGACTCATTTCGTCACTAAAATATGTCACTAAAAGTTCGAATACTCAAAAGTCTAAAACGGACAAATCCAGTACCCAAAGTCTAATAAAGTCCTAAATTTGGTACCCTTATACAAAATAATCCATCTTTATCTAATGAATTGAATTTTCAAAATGTGATTTCATTAGTTCAATCACGTTTGCAAAACACGAGTTTGGAAACTAATCCAGTTTGATATTGTTATTTTTTTTTTCTTCCAAAACTAACATTCTTAAATGGTAAGACACTATATATTTATTGAAATCCTATTATTTGCCTCTATTATATTTGGTTGTGATTTCAGTATTAATATCATTTTTTCTCTCAATAATCACATTGGTTTCGGAAACATATTATTTTGAGTGTCAGTTCTTTCTGTAGAGAAAAGGAAGTGAGATATTATTGATCACTGAGTTGAATTCAGTTGAATGAGAACTGATACAATTAGAGTCCTTTTATAGACTTTACCTATGAACTAACTGCCTCAAATATTGGCCACTTACTCTGACTTCATCAAAGTAGTTATACTCCTTAATACTAGTTCAAATGAAAGACCAAATCAACTATCTAATTTATTCAAACTAATTCTAACATTCCCTCCCTTAAACTAGATCTTTCTAACACTAGTTTATGAAGCAGGACCAACTCCGAGTAGATGACGCAGCTTCTTGAATACTAGATACTTGAGTGGCTTTGTCAAAATATCTGCAATCTGATCCTCGCTGCGACAATGATGAAGATCAATAGTTCCATTGTTGGCGAGATCACGTTGGAAGTGGTACCACACATCAATGTTCTTGCTTCGCCCATGTAGAATTTCCAATATCCCGTTCGAACCATTCCTCAATTTCTAAGCACGCTCATCTATATCGCACCGACGATATCGTCGCTCGATAGCACCCCTATCGATAGTCATCTCACTTTACTCAATCGAGTTCAACTCATTCTAGCTCGAAACATTACGAATCCCGCACTCGACTTTGCTAAGGTCGACACAATCCTTGGTGTATATGTCCAGCCCGACTTAGCCAACCGTGCTTACGCAAACCATCTTTTTGTTTTATCAAAAACTGTTCTCCTACGTTTTGCAAATTATTTAGACTTATTGTATGGACATCCCGTGGGACATTTGAGAGAGAGCGCACCAACGATTTCAACATGCGGAAGCAACAATTCGGAGTTTGCGGAAACAACGGAGTTAAAGAATTCAATTGATAGTCCAAAGACGTAAAGCCGTACTCTGATACCATTATGTCACGCCCCGCTCCCGTAGGAGCGATCGTTATCGCTAAGGCGTGATGCCGCACGAGCCTAGATTGCGCTCGTGCAAGGCGGGTTCCATAACGGCCGATTTCAGCGGCTGCGACGGGGTCGTCGCACAGAAGTCCCATGCAGAGATATTGAAGAATAGCAGCGAAAATTAGAACAAAACACAAGTCATTGCAAAACACTCTTTTATTGATATTGAAACAAAGATTACAATGGGCGCAAGGCCAAGATTACAAGTCTCTCAAGCTCACTCAAGCTCACTCATCTCACATTACAAGTCACTCAGCTCTCTTTCATCTCTCAATACTTGTCTCGAGCCAGCGGATGCTTCGGAAGGCGACGTCCATACATTATGTCCCGTATAAGTCTTGACTCCATGCGGCCGCACGCTTCGAATCGCCAAGGAACTCCGTACCTCGACGCATCCAAGCGAGCTCCGTGCCACGAGCTTCTACCTGTGCCTGCACTTGGAAACTATGTGGGTGTCAGTACTCAACTGTACTGGTGGAATGAGCTCCTCGCCCACCCATACAAAACCGTCACGTTCATTTACTTTATGCAGCGTAACCCTTTTTGATTGTCTTTCTACTCTAGCCTTAGGATTAGTTTTAGGACAGACGCCTTGGCCTATTTTGTGTCTCTAGACCATCTCGTGCTTGCAACGTTAACCTATCAAGTCGTGCTTGCCTTTCGGCCAAAATCAGAGACGCAACTACGCGATGAGGCTCCATTTCCGTGTGACCGTGCTAGAAACCCTTGCTGAGGCCGTGCCTCGCAATTCAATGAGACTTAACCATATCGCCGCCTTGCGGCCCTTGCCGCCTAGCAGCCCTTGCTACTTTGATCACCAACTGATCCAATCGAGACTTGTGAACTCAGTGTCACTTAACCAACTTGCCTTGCGGCGATTTTCTGACTTAAACCCGAGACGACTCAATCAAACTTGTGCAACTCTATGCCAACATCTTAAGACTCGACGTCACAACTCGTGTCGAAGCACGACGCCTATGTTGATGCCAAATCTTAGGCCCAAACATTCTTTGTGTTCTAACTGTACACACATTCAACTCGACTCAATCCAAAGGCATACACGCGGATAGCCGCTATTTTGCCGACATCTATATGAACTTGGCCACTAGCATAACAAGCTATCCTGAGACGTATAGCTTTTTGTTAAATCGGGACTTTCCAACGCAAATAGCTAGCATCCATTGTAAGCCCCCGCTTTAACCCTGTGCTAAAACCTTATGCACCACTATATCCTGTTTCTTCCTAGGCCGAGTCGGTCTCATGGCCCAGGGTTGCCGCTCGAGGAAACATCGCCCTTGTCGACAAGTTGTCCATGACCATGCAAGACTCGACTCAAACTGACGTCTCACACAGTCATCCTTCTTTCAGTGTTACCCTCTCTTTCAAAACCATGTTCAAGACTTCTATCCTTGAGATCCCTCGACGACCCACGGTCGCGAGCCTTCTCCCTTGATGCCATATCCTTTTTACTCAACTTAGGAATGCCCATTTGATAGCCCTTTTTCTAAAACTCACTTGAATCAAGTGTGGTCCTTGCCTTAAACACTAAGTCCGTGCATCGTGCCTTAGGCCCATCGTGCTCTACGCGACACTCCTGCCCAAGTCGACGGGCCTTGAGATCGTGGGACTACTTAACTTTGACAAACCGCGAAAGCGCGGGATGGTACTTGTAATGTCTTAGGTCGACCGGCATAACTTTGCCTAACTTAACTTCGTAACAACTTAACGAGCAAAGGCTGTGTCAAGCTTTGCCTTTACGGATCGTGCCGTGCACGCATTCGACTTCGAACGACCAAGTCATCGGGTGCCTAGACTTAAGTCACAAGCCGCTTAACGCGACTTAACTTATGGGCAAGCCAAGGCTATGCCAAGCCTTGGACGATGGGACCGTGCATGCTTTATGAAGCATTCATGCGGGCGACGCTTATGACTTAGGCTACGATCATAACTTCGCCTACTCAACCAACTTTCCTTCTCCCAAGCCACGGGACGAAGGACCGAGTGTCATTTTCAAAGCACGCCGTGCACCGACTCTAAGCCGACCGTTGGACCTTTCCATATTCTAACTCAATTCGACCCGTCGGGATTATTCCCTTTAGCTATGTGAATTCGTCTCTTTTATTATCAAGCCTACTTGTACAAGTTGAAAACATGCGATTTATTATGTGAAGGCTAAGATGAGGCAAGTTCACCGAAACTACCCCACCTGAGCGAGCGGTCGCCTCGACCGAGCGATGTCTTCGAGCAGCCGTTGTAAGGCTAAGTCCTAACGCCGTCGGCGTTTCGATTCCTCCGATTGACTGAGCGGGACAGGACACTACATCTGCTACCTGATCCCTGGTCGGAACGTGGCCAAGCTCCAGCAATCCTCTATCCAGCTTCTCTTTGATAAAGAACCTATAAATCTCGATGTGTTTGGTCCTGTCATGCTGTACTGGATTGTTGGCGATACTAATAGCTGATTGGTTGTCATACCACAACTTTATCTTGGTTCTTTGATCCAGCTTCAGTTCTACCAGCATATTCTTCAACCATAGCAGTTCTGCAACTCCCAGGGCCATAGCTCTGTACTTTGCTTCCGTTGTCGATCTGGCCACCACAGACTGCTTCTTACTCCTCCAGGAGATCAGATTGCCTCCTACGAATATGCAATATCCGGAGGTAGACCTTCTGTCATCTGCACAGCTGTCCCAGTCAGAATCACAATAGCCTTCAATGCTTACTTGATTGTTCTTCTTGAATATCAGTCCCTTTTCGGAGGCACCTTTCAAGTACCTCCGAATCTGATATACTGCATCCATATGACCCTTCCGTGGGTCATGTATGTAACGGTTCACCATACTCTCTGCAAAGCAGATATCAGGTCGTGTGCGGCTCAAATGAATCAACCTGCCCACTAGTCTCTGGTATCTGTCTCGATCAACTGGTTCTCCAGCCTCAGCCTCCAACTTGAACCTCTGGTCTATTGGCGTTGCTGCAGGTTTGCACCCCAACATCCCTGTCTCTGTAAGAAGGTCCAGTGTATACTTCCTGTGAGAGAGAACAATCCCCTCTGCGTCTCGAGTGATCTCAATCCTAAGGAAGTAGCGAAGAAGACCAAGGTTCTTCACCTCAAATTTTTTGCCAAGCTTCCCTTCTTACTCCTCCAGGAGATCAGATTGCCTCCTACGAATATGCAATATCCGGAGGTAGACCTTCTGTCATCTGTACAGCTGTCCCAGTCAGAATCACAATAGCCTTCAATGCTTACGTGATTGTTCTTCTTGAATATCAGTCCCTTTCCGGAGGTACCTTTCAAGTACCTCCGAATCTGATATACTGCATCCATATGACCCTTCCGTGGGTCATGCATGTAACGGTTCACCACACTCTCTGCAAAGCAGATATCAGGTCGTGTGCGGCTCAAATGAATCAACCTGCCCACTAGTCTCTGGTATCTGTCTCGATCAACTGGTTCTCCAGCCTCAGCCTCCAACTTAAACCTCTGGTCTATTGGCGTTGCTGCAGGTTTGTACCCCAACATCCCTGTCTCTGTAAGAAGGTCCAGTGTATACTTCCTGTGAGAGAGAACAATTCCCTCTGCGTCTCGAGTGATCTCAATCCTAAGGAAGTAGCGAAGAAGACCAAGGTTCTTCACCTCAAATTTTTTGCCAAGCTTCCCTTTGACTCGGGCGATCTCCTGCTCATCATCTTCCGTGATAATCATGTCGTCAACATACACCGCAAGCATGGTGATGTGGCCTCCACTCCTTCTGAAGAATAAAGTGTGATCAACATTGATCTGCTGATATTCCATCCTTATTATCGTTCTCCTGAATCTGTCGAACCACACTCGAGGAGACTACTTCAGTCCATAGAGGGACTTCTTTAGTCTGCAGACTTTGCCTGCTGTCTGGTTGGTGCCAAATCCTGGTGGTATCTCCATGTATACCTCCTCCACTAAATCTCCATGAAAAATGTATTCTTCACGTCCAGTTGGTGTAGCTTCCATCCACCATTTGCTGCCAAAGAGATCAGGGTCCTGACATTGCTCATCTTTGCAACTGGTGTAAAGGTCTCGTCATAGTCGATGTCGTATGTCTGACTGTATTCTTTGGCCACTAGTCGAGCTTTGTAACCTGTCCATCTGGGTTCTGCTTCACGGTAAAGATCCACTTGCATCCGACTGCTCTCTTCCCCTTCGGCAGTCTCACCAGCTCCCAAGTGTGGTTCTTCTCAAGAGCTTCCAACTCATCGTGCATTGCCGTTTTCCACTTTGGATCGTTCTTGACAACCTGCCAGTTGTTAGGTACAGTAATACTATCCAAAGATGCTATAAATGCTCCATGAGAAGAAACGATATGGTCATAAGAAACAAACTGAGCCAGATCCCAACCATATCTGTCTGGAGGATTTTTCGCATTGCTGCGAGTGGTCCTCCGTACAGATAGTAGTGTGGGAGGAGGAGGAATGATATCACCTGAAGGGGGTGGTGGTGTAGGTGTCTCAGGAGTTGGGACGAATGCAGGCAAGGGACTTGGCACCACTGGCACTGTAGGTACTGGTCCTGCAGTTTGTTTCTCTCCTGCTGTAGGTAAGTAACTCCCCTTGAGCCGTAGGCCTAACACTTCTCATTTCCTTTCCCTATTTCGTTTCACCTTCCTGTTTCTTCTCAACCGTGTCTCTATGCCAAACTTCTAAATTGGTCACCACCAAGTACTCTATCTCCTCCTCGTCTCATACTGGTAGTATTAGGCGTATTGTGTGAAGTTCCCTCCTGGCGGTAGTATTGCTAATGCTCCCGGAAGTGGACATCCATTACTGATAAACTTTTTCTTCTCTACTGGACTCCAGCACACATATCCCTTCTGAGTCGCTGAGTAGCCCACGAAGATGCACTTGACCGCTCTAGGATCAAGTTTTCCAACTGATGGCCTGTTGTCCTTCACAAAACACACACCCGAACACCTTCAGTGGGACTACCACACTATTATTGCCTTGTAATACTTCACATGGGGACTTCCATCCCAGGACTTTTGAAGACATCCGGTTGATGAGTTGAGCTGCTGTAAACATTGCATGTCCCCACAGACTTTGTGGGACATTCATGTCGATCATCATACTTCTTGCGGCCTCCAGAAGGTGTATGTTCTTCCTTTCTGCTACTCCATTTTGTGCTGGTGTGTATGCACAGGTAGCCTAGTGTTGTATCCCGTGTGCTGACAAGTATTCTGCAAGCGTCCTGTTGGTATACTCTGTTCCATTGTCAAACATCAGTACCTTCACAACTGCTTTGTACTGAGTCTGGACGCGCTTATGAAAAATTCCGAAAACAAGCAGGTACATCACTCTTATTTTTCATCAAATAAAGCCAGGTGACATGAGATGCACAATCAATAAATGAAACAAGGTACTTATACCTATTCAAAGTATTAATAACACACGGACCCCAAACATCAGAATGTACTACCTCAAAAACAAAAGAGCTCCTATGACCCGTACCAATATACGAGCTCCTAGTAAGTTTTTCTAACTCGCATGCATCACATACTAATTTCTTTTTATTTGTTTTTGCATAAATCTCTGGATACAACTTACTTAAAGTATCAATGGAAGAATGTTCCATCCTCCTATGATGAAGTATCAAAGTATCTTCAGTCCTCTGCTGCAGTCCTCCAATTCCACCCTTCTCTGTCGTAGATACCAATGCTGAGTCCAGTCCTTCAAGATCTAGGTACCACAGTCCCTCATGCCAAGTGCCAGTCCCAAGTTTTTGTCCCGTCCCTTTCTCCTGGAAGATCACCTTAGGAATATCAAAAGAAACAATGCATTTAAGTTGGAGAATTATAGAACTAATGGACAAGAGACTAACTGGAAAGGATGGAGCATGTAAAATATTGGATAATCTTACTGAACCTGTACAATTAACAGTACCCTTACCGACCACTGGCTGGAAAGTGTCATCCGCTGTCTGAATGTTGTCTGCTGATGCTAGGTGAGTGTAAAAAGAAAACAAACTAGCATTCCCCTTCACATACCGAGATGCTCTCGAGTCGATAATCCAGTCTGACGATTTAAGGAAAGAGATAGATGCAAGGACAAGTGACTCGTCAGTACCTTCTGGTCGATGGGCATACATAGCAGTGTTGCCTCCAAGGAAGAATGAGGTGGACGCCTCCTCTGTTCCATCCCTCCTGTCTCCCTCGGTTGACGTTCTCTGCTTCCTCTCCAGCATGTCCATCAGTGTCTGATCCTCCTCAGTAAAGGTGCCACCAGCTTCTCCATTCCCTTCTGCTACAAGCAGGTTTACCCGATAACCTCCTCGGCCGCCTCGTTGACCCCCTCGACCACGACCACGACCACGTCCTCCAATATATCCTCATCCACCGGATTGTCCATGTCCACCACCTGAGTCTTCCTCCATAGGTGGTTGGTACAAGCATACCGATGGTGGCCCATCTTCCCGCAGTTGTAGCACTGTCGGGTGTGCTGCCAGGGCTCAACCTTGGACCCCGTGTTGCCCAAGCTGGTAACCGTTAGTGCTGACTTTGTTTCGGGAGGACCACATGTCCCCGCCTGCAGTCTGATGCACGTCTCCTCCTGGATCATGGCTGAGATAGCCTCCTCAAGACTAGGAATCTTTGGTTGGACGAGAAGTAGGGCCGTCCTTTGTGCGAATGCTACAGTCAGCCCTTTGAGGAATTTCATCGTCCTCTCCTGTAGACACACATCTCTCTCCTTACACTTCGGATCCCCGCAGCTTGTTCGATTTGAGGAGTGATCATAATCCAACCACAGACGCTCTAACTCCGTGGTATACTCCTACACCGTCTTCTTTTCCTATATGGTATCGTCGATCTCCTCCTTTATCTGGAAGATCCGTAAGTTGTTTTCCACACCATCATAGGTCCTCCTCAATTCTCCCACACATCCTTCACCATCTCAATGCCATCTACTATGGCAGAAATAGACTGGACTAAGGAGTTGAGAAGCCAGATCTACATGTAGATCACTATATGAGTGGACTTTCACTCGTCGCGTCCTGCCGAGCCCTCGTCCGGCTCTGTCTTCTCGTCCGATAGGAACCCCTCCATGTTCTTTTCTGCGAGGGTTCTTCTCACCCACCGTGACCAACTCAGATAGGTGGCTGGTCCATCCAGCTTCAGATCGACGGAGGGAAGCTCTAACTTCGGCGACGTTCGTGTCGTGCTCTCACCAGCCGACATCTTCATCAACTTCATCAACGTTGCAACTTCTGTAGGATCCAGCTTCTTGATGATCTCCTCCATCGATGCTTCTCCTCTCCGATCATGTCACGCCCGCTCTACGACTCACGCTCGTCCTCGTCGTCCGCTCCTAGATCCGAACATGTCTGTTTTTATCAAATCTGGACATCGGTGTCCTCTTTCGGAATTGTTCGAATAACGACAACAAAGGCGCCGTTACGTGCGGCAGGGAGGGCGGTATGCACGTGGGGAGGCAGCAGTCGCACGTAGCACAGCGGTTGCAGCGGCAGCCGCAGCAGCAGTAGCAACAGGCAGCAGCAGCAACATGCGCGGGAAGGGCGCGGAAAGGGTGGCTACTGTGCGCGGGTTTGGATTTGATAGAGAAGGGAGAGAGAGAAATGTTAGAGTTTGGTGGCGGCTAGGGTTAGGGTTTTGTGGAAACCTGGCTCTGATACCATGTTGTAATTGATTGAGGGTTTGGTGGCAGTCAGGGTTAGGGTTTGTGGAAAGGTGGCTCTGATACCATGTTGCAATTTATTGATTGATGATATTATTGATAGTCTCATTGACTTTATATAGCCTTTACACAATGGAATATCCTGTGGCATATTTGGCATCCCAAATATGTCCTCAGAATATTCCCATGTACTTTTATGCTAATACAATATACTAAATATTCCAACACTATTCGATGTCATCTTAACATGAGGAATTAGACCCCTATTAGGATCATAGATTTCACAAGCACCTCCTTTGATTGTAGCCACATATCCCTTCTCTTGAAGCTGTCCCACACTTAACATATTGTTTTTCAGTTCAGGAATATAAAAAACATTTGAGATAGTCTCAATATTATCCTTTTTAGTCCTGATGTTAACATCACCATTTCCCATAACATTCACTGTAGAATTATCACCGAAGCTTACAATAGTACGAAAATATTCATTTAAATTAGAAAAGAATGACTTACTACCACACATATGATTGCTGCAGCCGGTGTCCAGATTGTCCAGATACCATATGTCTGGTTCAAGCTCCTTCTTCATGACATCGAACGCCATTAGGAGTGTTTCTTGTTCCTTCTTCTCTGCATAATTGGATTTCTCCCCCTTTTCTTTGTCGCTTGGCAACTTGGTGTAGCATTCTGAGCTGTAGTGACCAAACTTATGACACCTGTAGCATTCAATATTGGATTTGTCAAAGTATTGATCACAACCTCTCCCTCGACCTTGAGAATGATCTTCATGTTTGAAACATGACGGCTGCCTGCTTCCATCTCTATTTCCTCGACCTCCTCTTCCTCTTCCTCTACCTCGGCCTCTTCCTCTTCCTTGACCACGTCCTAGACGATCGGAGTGCTGAGAGTTAGTGGAGACCTTCAATGCTTGCTCCTCTGTAGCCCCTTGATTAATTCTTTGCTCATGAACCAGCAGTGAACCTTCCAGTTCATCTATTGAGAGTTTATCAATGTCATGTAGTTACTCGATCATGCATACAGCATAGTCAAATTTTGTAGTCATCGATCGAAGAATATTTTCGACTATGGTAACATCTTGCAACTTGTCACCATTGATCCGCATCTTGTTTGCAATCGCCATTGTTCTTGAGAAGTAATCAGTGACTGACTCTCCCATCTTCGTTTGAAGAGTCTCAAAATCTCTGCGGAGGACTTGAAGCTGTGCACGCTTCACCTTTGTTGTCCCCTGATATTTCTTTTTCATTGAATCCCAGATCTGCTTTGATGTGTCCTTCTGGAGGATGGTCTCCAGGATTGAACGATCAATAGCTTGGAATAGATAGTTCTTTGCTTTGAGATCCTTCAATTTCTCTTCCTCCAGTTGTTTCTTCTGAGGGGCTGTCAACACGACTTCACTTGGAAAAACTGTAACACCATCTTCAACGAGTTGCCAATACTCTTTCGATCGCAGGAAGTTCTCCATCAGCATGCTCCAATGATCATAGTGACCATCAAAGCGAGGAATTGCTGGTTGCACATAGCTGTTGTTGTCGGTTGCCATTGATTTCTTGCTGCAGCAAGGAAAGGAGCTACTGCTTGCTTCTGTGGAGAGTTTTGACCAGGACACAAGGAAGATGAAGGTTCTGGCTCTGATACCAGATGTAGAGAAAAGGAAGTGGAATATTATTGATCACTGAGTTGAATTCAGTTGAATGAGAACTGATACAATTAGTCCTTTTATAGATTTTACATATGAACTAACTGCCTCAAATATTGGCCACTTACTCTGACTTCATCAAAGTAGTTATACTCCTTAATACTAGTTCAAATGAAAGACCAAATCAACTATCTAATTTATTCAAACTAATTATAACACTTCCGAGCCCTCAATTTATGATAGCTTTATTAATTTTAACATTTTGTCCACCAAAAACTTTTGATCCTTATATTGCACCAAAATGTTTTGTTCCTTATTAAGTGACCCTTGTTATATTGGCAGGCAACTATCTTAAATAATCATTTAGAAGATGCACAACATAATCATTTGATTGGCAAAATCTGTTTTCCAAATGCATAATGTAGTGTACCTAAGAACATGTATCCAGTGAGTAGCCTGGTCATTAACTTATTAGGAAATCATGCAACTTTTTTTTGGTGCGGAGAATTAAGATATTGGCTTATTACAAGCAACATTACTCATATGTAGACTTTTAAATTTATTTTTCAATTTCCCCTTGGAAGCTCTCTTTTGGAAGGTCTCTTGTGAACTTTGTCTATACTAAAGTTCTTCATACATTGATAGATTTCTTGGGCTTCAATGAAATCAAGTATTGATGTATATAGGTTACAGTAAAATTAAAAAACCTATTGTGCTCTAATCAAACTCAGAATAATTGTCGATTCTAAATATAAAATTTCGTGGATAATGCATATACCTGTTCATCCTTATTGAGTTGAGATTTTTGGTTGAATTTGTGCTCACCTGTATATTTTTGTGTCAAGGGTTTTACTTGTCTGGTTGATGCTCACCTGTATATTTATGTGTCAAGGATTTTCTTCTCTTTTTTTTTTTTTTTTTTTTTTTGGTTTGCATGGAATTTTGTACTAACTTTTCTTGAAATCTTTTTACAGGTTGAAGCTGAAGAACAACCAGAAATTTCAGAGGCATATGCAGTTTCAGCTGTGCCATATTTTGTCTTCTGCAAGGTTTGAAAATTCTTGAGCTACGATTTTTCTATTTGACAATAATTTTATTGCAATGACCATGTTTCTGCATCCTATGAAATGATTGAAATGGCAACTGCAGTAGTAGCTAGTCGATAGTACTTTCATGAATTAATGTTTAACAATGGAATGGCCGCTTTTTCAAATTAAAACTATGCAATAAAAAGTACACTTCATATTTGGATGTTTTATAAGGAAATTTGTGTTATGAACACATCATGACTTTAAAGTGGAATCATTCTACAAACAATTAATATACATTTAACAAAGACATTCCCTTTACGTTTTTGCATGGAGTGTTTTCGTTTTGGTTGATTATTTACTATGTTAGTTTCATTCTTCGCCAATGACATTTGTTACTGCTTGATTGGCTTCATGGCTTGTATATATGCTTAGTAGATGTTCACTTTAATTCTTTAGTAGCATAGTTAATGTAGTTAGTGGCTGAGCGTATCTTTCTATTCTTATTTCTTGAAAAACTCTACCATTTATCTCGTGTTTTTCCATCATTCGTTACCAATTCTACACTATAAAGAAGGAACCATCCTCTTGTTGGGAAATGGAAAACTCTTCACCGTTCTCTCTTATTCCTACATGGTTGATCTTGGCTTGCCTCATGTAAGAAAGCTGGCAAAATTTCTGGATTGGTTGAACTGGTGTTGTAACCACTGGTAGAAAGTAGTTATGTCAAGCATTTCTCATGAAAATGTTCATGTCACATTCATCACACCTAAGTCAGCATTCTTCATGGTGGATACCTTCGGATTTGGTACACTCCTGTGAAGGCTGAAATTGCTCAGGACTGGTACATCTACAGTCAAGGAGGAGGTATGAAGCACTTAACCAAAGAAGAAACAATGGAGTTTTGGATTGGGTTTTAAAACATAGTACAATGAAGCACTTAACTCAAGGAAGAAGATAGCTAGAGTAGAACGTCTAGTCTCGCTTAGGGACACAAGGATTGCTGGACTACAGTTTACCTGGTACGGCAGATATAGTGTGGGCTGGACCAGGTGGCAATGGATCTGGTTCGCTTGTTGGTCGGGTTGGTTCTATATGATCGGGCAAGTTTGCCTGACTACTTGCTTGTACCCGCCTGCAGTGTGGATTGAGTTGTGACTAGCCTGCTTGGCTTGCATATAGAAGTTGCAAGCTGCAACTTGCCTGCATTAGTCAGGTGCGAATACTTTCTAGTCTGTTAATATATAAGAATTGGGTAGAAGTAGAATAACAATTGATCATAGTTTACCATTCCTTATTCCAGTATTTGAAATTTTGTAAGTAGGGAAGTACGTCTATGACGCTGGTAGTACAAATGCTACGATAGAGAAACAGTGGTCATAAGTGGTTAAAAGTAAACTTACAGCTGAACGGCCAGTGAAGAGCCCCTTGGAGAAACAAGGTTGGAGGTTATTGAGGTGGTTTGGCAAAGAAGAAAGGTACCACCATATAGAAGGACACTTGTAAGGAATGGCCAAAATTTAGCTTTCTTGATTACTATGTTGCCAAAAAAGAAAACATGGTTGGAGATTTTTCAGGTGGTTTTGGAAGTCATAGACTCATAGCTATTGTCCTATAGATGCCTTAGCTATCATCACTCTCTTGGAACCCCATGCATTGGATCCAATAGTTTATGCAATACTCAATTCAGAACTATTCTTCAATAGGAAAGCTCACATTTCGTTGACAAAGGATGTTTATGACAAACACGATTGGTCAGCGCTGCATACAGAAATTCATGTTGTAACTTTCTTTATGTTGGGTATTTTAATCTGTGGTATGTATAACACTTAATTTGCTAAAGGACACGTAGCCGATATTTGGTTGGGCACTTACTACTCAAGTATCCTTTTAACAAGTACTAATTGTTACAATTATTATGCCAATTATTTACACTTCAGGTTCTTTAGTGTACAAACATAACACTATGTATATAAAATCATGTTTTTATGTATTATAAGTGGATGCATATATGGCTATGCCCTTGGCTGAACTTTTGAGAGTTACATTGCATGTCGAAGTACACAAATTAGAGTCATTGAGTAACTAGTATAAATGTGGCCTTTCTGTCACAATGATGTAAATCTCTAAACACCTAGGTGGATTTCTGCCCACCCAAGCGGCACAGATAAATAGTGATAAATACGGGAGAAAGACGAATAAGAAAGGAAAATTAGAAAAAAGAAACACACAAGAATTGTATGACGAAGAAACAAAACAGACTAAAAACCAGGGAGACGCAAACAGACATGGTGGTGGTAATAATGTTGACAAATATTGAAATGTTTCCTATTGTTGTTGTGGCGGTTGTTTATTTCTACTACTTGAGAAATTTATGTATTCATTGAAATGTAACCTTCAACAACAGTATAAATTTTATTTATAATTTCAAAAACCTACAGTACTATCTTATCTCTTGGACCTGTATATGCGGTGAAATTGTCTACTGTCTACATATGATGTCCCATCTTTTTGCCTGGACCTGTGTATGCAGTGAAATTATATTTGCAGTCATGGAGTATTGTACAGTTTCTGAAACTGTAACAAAACTATACAATTTTTGAAGGCTTAAATACATAACCTGTTATGTAAATTTCTCTCATCTTTGTTGTTATTATTGATATAATGATTAAGCAAGATCTTTTTCCAAGTAGCCCACCAGGATAGTATCATAGTATGTTGGGCTATGCCTTATTATGACCCTTTTTTCATCAGGAACACATTTCAAACAGCTCATTGATAACTGTTACTGTGTTTGCTGTTCAAGCTTTCAGATTGATTAAATTTATTTTCTTTATCAATAATTATCGTCCTGATTGCCTGTCAGCTTCCCAGATGATGATTAAATATTGAGGGAAATACAACTGAAGCTCGGTGACAATAAAATTACAGTTAAAGTGAAAATTGAGGTGGGTTTAATGATGAAAACTATTATGAGATTGTTGAAAGGGATTAAGGAACACTGGTTATTAGGTTCACCAGGAGTTGCCAGCATAGTTTGCAGTATTGGCCGATACCTATATGTATCGGTTGTATCACGGTTTTGGCTTGTCCCGATCCGATGCAACCCCTATCCCTATCAATACTGACGTTTTAGGCTCTCTTTCCTGGTCAGTTTAGTAGACAAATTGAAAAGAAAGAGAAGTATGGAAAATAGTTTCAACACAATGATCCGTTTTTTTCCAAATATCTTCATGTTACAGTGTGTCAATAAGATTCATTATTGACACACTGTAACCTTTACCATTTGTTGAAGTTGTATATTTATGAATTCACAACATTCATCCATCTTAATATTACTTCATTCAGAACTATTTATTGTGGTCGTATTAAGTATGTAAACAATATTATCTATTGGTGAAAGGTTCAACGATGTTGAATACTATTCCATTTAAAACTAACAAGAAACAACAAAAAATATATAAAATTGTCCAAATATATCAAATAATTTTCTACCTTTTTCAATACTCTGAAACTAAGTACCCTGATGCTCCTATCTGAAAACGCCGACACCTATACGCATAGGAAGGGTTCGAAATCCATTATGATACTGATACTACGAACCTTGGTTGCTAGGACTGGGATAGAACAAAGGAAACATAGGTGAGACGAGAGGATATTCTAGTTACAAGTCCCAGAAGAATGTTTGCCTGAAATAGAGATGAAGGAGAAAATGGTTCATGTAGGTGACCCCAAATTGGGGATATAAATTCTTCACAGTTGGAAATATGTTTGCCTTTCATGTCCATTTTTGTTTAGCATCAATTGTTTAGATTCAATTACTGTGGAACTCCTCAAAGTAATGGGAGCTAGTTTGCGCTATTCAATTATTTGAAAAGTGTCTAAATTTAGACTAAACAGTGTTTAGCTGACCAATTTGTCCGGTTACTCAGTGAGATGGCATATTAAACATAAATTCTAGGTGGCGGCATGATTGTGATTTATATATATTGAATAATCCATTTACACGAACAAAGTCACTGGGTTGACCTTACTTCAACAAAGGTTTCACCCATAGGTTATAGTATATTAGACTATAACACAATTACTTTTTTGGCAGCTTATATCCTATGTTGCACGGACACAGATACATACGATACATATCAGACACAGTGATAGTGATTTGGCACCTATTTTTGTGTCCTAGTGTATTTCAGAGTGTCCGATATGTGCGTCCGACACGACACAGACACATCATGAATTTTGGAGTGTCTGTGCTTCTTAGCTTATATCTCAGATGCTTGAGCCTGTTCATCTATCATCTTGTAATATATTTGACTATAACCACAATTAAGTTGAACTGAAACCATTTTGCAAATGGATTATTCAAATATTCTGTAGTTCTATATGTTTGTTGGGTTTTGTCGATTACATGAAGCTCTAGCTTAGGCCTCCATGTGTGTTACAACATATCTCTCTTCTTTTCTTCTAGGATGGCAAAACTGTCGATACGCTGGAGGGGGCAAATCCATCCACTTTATCTAACAAAGTCGCCAAAATTGCTGGATCTGCTGATAAGGCTAAATCTGCTGCACCTGCCAGTCTTGGGATGGCTGCTGGACCGACTGTTCTCGAAATGGTCAAAGAGCTAGCAAGGGGAAACGGTTCCTCGCAGTCCAAAAGTACAAGCTCTGGAATGACCAATCCACTGAAGAACAGACTGCAGCAGCTTGTGGATTCTCACCCCGTCTTTTTGTTCATGAGAGGAACTCCTGAGGAGCCAAAGTGTGGCTCTAGTCAGAAAGTTGTTCATATTTTGAAGGAAGTAGGTGTTGAATTTGGAAGCTTCGATATACTTACCAACGATGAGGTGCGTGAGGGTTTGAAGAAGTTCTCCGGTTGGCCAACCTTCCCTCAGCTCTATTGCAAAGGAAAGCTTCTCGGTGGCTGTGATATTGCTGTTGCTATGCATGAAAGTGGCGAGCTGAAGGATGTGTTCAGCGAACATGGTATTCCTGTTGTTTCCAAGGATGGTAACTGTTTAGAATCTGGAAAAGTTACTTCGTCGTCTGGAGGTATCACCGACTCGTCAGGGGGCCTTAGTACTGCCTTGAGATCTCGTATCGAAAGCCTAATCAATTCCAGCCCTGTCGTTGTGTTCATGAAAGGGAAACCCGAGGAACCTAAATGTGGCTTCAGTAGAAAGGTCGTCGACATCCTTCGACAGGAGAAAGTAAGTTTTGGGAGCTTTGACATCCTTTCCGATGTCGAAGTCAGGCAGGGCCTCAAGGTTTTCTCCAATTGGTCCAGCTATCCGCAACTTTATATTAGAGGTGAGCTCATTGGGGGATCTGATATAGTACTGGAGATGCAGAAGAGTGGAGAGCTGAGGAGGGTTCTTACCGAAAAAGGCATCCTGCCCAGAGAGACGCTCGAGGACCAGTTGAAGGCTCTTATTTCATCGTCGCCAACAATGCTCTTCATGAAGGGAACTCCTGATGCCCCCCGATGTGGTTTCAGCTCTAAGGTTGTGGATGCTCTTCGGAAGGCAGGCGTCAGCTTTGGGTCATTCGATATTCTGACGAACGAAGAAGTGAGGCAGGGATTGAAGACGTACTCGAACTGGCCAACTTTTCCTCAACTCTACTACAAAGGCGAACTGATAGGGGGCTGCGACATCGTCCTGGAACTGTACAGCAACGGCGAGCTCAAATCTACCCTTTCCGACTAAGAATACTGTTACGGTGACCAAAGGCTTGTCATTCTAATCTTTGTAGCATAGTACATGACTCGTCTACAAGACTCGTTATCGTTGCGTTACAATTGATGTTATATTAGATCATAAAATCGAAAGTTTCTTACTCTGTACTTGGAATGTTAAAATGTTTCATATGGAGTTAATCATAAGGCTTGTCATTCTAATCTTTTTTAGCATAGTACATGACTCGTCTACAAGACTCGTTATCGTTGCATTACATTAATTGATGTTATATTAGATTTTAAATCATAAGTTTCTTACTCTGTACTTGGAATGTTAAAATGTTTCATATGAGTTAATACTCAAGTTATTTGATGCGGGCCCACTTTTTAGTCCTTTCAGTTATTTAGGCATAAAGGGGTATTGTGGTCTTTCACCACAATAATCCTCCTAGGGTTTGCTTTTCTTTTCTATTTATAGTCAGGACTAGCCGTCATTACTTTCATGCTTGGATTGAGAAAACTCTCCCAAGTGTCGTCAAGAAGGATTTTATTACTTTGTTCCGTTCAATCAAAGTTGGGAGTTTTGTTCTTTTCCTATATTAAAGATCATTCTGTTTCTATTCCACTTGTTCTTTGTTTTATTTGCTTTTATTTGTGAATCGATCTGGTCGATTCACATCAATTGGTATCAGAGCTCTCTACGAATCCATGGCGCACGAGACGAGGAACACGATCGAGGAGAAGATCCGAGGTCTTCGGGAGGACTTCACCGCCGAAATCCGAGGTCTTCGGGAGGACTTCACGGCTATAATGACTCTCTTACAAAACATCTCGAAGAAGATCAACGGCGAGGAAGCGGAGGCGGTAACAACCCAAACCCTAGGCGATCAACTAGGGTTTGCTCCTGCGGAGGGGGAGGCGACCGAGGAGGAGGAAGGACCGGCCGGCGGCCGCTGTCCCGCAACCGCCGTCGCCGCCGCACCTCCGGGCTGGGCCCTGGCGGCCGGCGATCACCGCCGGACAGCAGCCGAGGGCTGCGGGAGCGCCACAGCAGGCCGCGCGAGCCCAGGCGGGGTCGCGGCTGCTGTGGGCGGCCGCTGGCCGGCCCCCGACCGCCACCCAGGGCCAGCCGGCGCCAGGGGAGCCGCCGGCGAGCGGCTGTGGCCGGACGCCGCCGACCATTTCGGTCCCGGCGGACCGGCGCCACACCCGGGAGAGGCCCTAGGGCTTGGGGCCCCCTATGGGGGTCGGACGATGAACTCGAACTACGGTGATAGGTTCACGGGTTCGGGAAGGAGCTTAGCTGGAGTTCCGGCTCGGACGGGAGGGACGGAGCCGCCAGGAGGGACGAGGAACACCGGAGGCAGCAATTTCTGTGCAGAAACGGCGGATCCCGCCAACTTCCAGAGAGGGGATCTACCCCCACGACGACCACCACGGAGGAAGAGGAGGAGGAGGAGGATCCGACGGAGGAAGAGGCCGCTATAGCAACAAACGCAGTTCCCAGATTTCCACCTTGAGGACAAGGTGGCTCTTTTAGGGGACGGTATTGATGCGGGCCCACTTTTTAGTCCTTTCAGTTATTTAGGCATAAAGGGGTATTGGGGTCTTTCACCACAATAATCCTCCTAGGATTTGCTTTTCTTTTCTATTTATAGTCAGGACTAGCCGTCATTACTTTCATGCTTGGATTGAGAAAACTCTCCCAAGTGTCGTCAAGAAGGATTTTATTACTTTGTTCCGTTCAATCAAAGTTGGGAGTTTTGTTCTTTTCCTATATTAAAGATCATTCTGTTTCTATTCCACTTGTTCTTTGTTTTATTTGCTTTCTTTTGTGAATCGATTGAGTCGATTCACAACATTATTCCAGTACTATACCCATAGCAAATTCTCATCCCTTTGTTCTTATGTTACATGCCATGAAAAATGGATGTGATATATTTATCTGCTTCATCTTTATTTACCGTGAAATATTGTAAATATCAAGCAAAGTCCCTCAAAATTAGAATTGCTATGTGCATTTTTTGTAATTGTGTGATCTATGAGGAATTCTTTTTTTTTTTCCCCTTGTTCTACAATTAGAAGCAATTTGAACTTATCGTTTGCCTTCTACTTGTACAGGTACAGCCACTTGCGCAGCTCCTTCTCCAGCGCTTTGCACTGTGCTATCTTCGACTGCAGCTCTGCGTTCTTCTCCTCTAACTCCTTGTTTTCATCAGTCAGGTCGCGCTGGTTCTCTGCAGTTTGCTGGCAATTTTCGCGGGGCTCGAGGATGGTCGGGGACGCGCTGGGCTTGCATCTCCTCCTGGTGATCTCTGCTAACATGTGTCTTCGGCCCCTCTG
The DNA here is from genome assembly GCA_029216955.1 of Iris pallida. NCBI lineage: Eukaryota > Viridiplantae > Streptophyta > Magnoliopsida > Asparagales > Iridaceae > Iris > Iris pallida. Next base: position 31,796,787 of record JANAVB010014796.1, on the reverse strand, counting down.
GAACTTCTCGTGCCGGAACTCCCAACGGTCAGAAGCTGATTTCCTGAACCCCTGAAAATATGGTTTTTAAGTTATTGCAAGGAAAAACACATGTTAACACTTTGAGATGTCACTTGAAGGTGTGCATTATGATTTTACTTGTCACGCTCAAGTTTACTATTGCTCCCTTTGAAAAGGTCAATACACAGCACAAAACTGAAAATGGTGTCTTGTTCTTTATGTTTAAGGATCACTCGTAGGTAAGTAGACCTGTCAATTGGGCCGAACCTGCCCAGTTCGGCACGAGGCCGGTTCGAAAAATTGGTTCGTCCATGTGTTGGTCTGGTCCTATTAATCTTTGACCAATGTTGGCCTGACTCAGTATATCGGAATGTGTTGGACCTCATAAATGTTGACTAACTAATCACTTGAAGTCCAGGTCCATTCCGACCTGATCCAAAGCTAAATGTTGACTAATTAATCACCTAAATATATTACTAACTAGTTTTTTATATTGGTCAATTAATCATCTAGATATAGAAAAAAAAAACAACTAATTTTCAAGTTAAAGTGTTATTTATTTGATAGAAACTAATTAATCACCTTAGAGAGAATGAAAAAAAAGATTTTTCAAGTTACAGTGGAAGATAGTTTTTTATATTGCTTTATTTTATTTGGTCCAGGCCAGATCCAAACCATTTTCGATCCGACCCCGTGTCGTAGACAACATGCAAGCTGGATTGAGATTTTCTTTACTTAGACCCAACCCTATCAGTACATGGCCCCAAAGATGTTTCGATAACACTGAAGACTTTGTTTGTTTTTTGTTTTTGTTTTTTGGGGCTAAATTACAACTTAATATTCTCAACTATTCAAGCTTTTTAACTTGATACCCTCAACTTTAATAGGCACCAATTTATACTCTCTCAACTAATATTTTCAACTTGGTATCATCACTCCACAGTTGTATCTTCCGTTAAAAATATATATCTTAAACTAACCCCCACCCCTGCTGCCCCTTCTCTCCCCCATCCCCACCCCTACCTCCGTCCCCCTCCTTGCCGGCAGCACCGTCGCCGACCACCCCCCCCCCCCCCCCCCCCCCACCTCCTTCCCCCTTTTCGTCGGCCCGCCACTCCCTCCGTGGCCCCATCCCGCGACCTCGTCGCCTGCCTCCTGCCTGTCACGTCCTGATTCGACAAACCGTTCATCCCCGTTCCCATTTTGCCGAATCGATCGTTCTCGCTAAGGCGTGATACTGTAAGAGTCTGGAGTTGCACTCGTACAAGGCAAGAACGTTACATTTGATCATTTTATTGAAACACCAAGTTGAAACTTCACAAATTACATCAGAATTGAACACACAATTTAGGAAGATATAAATATACTTTTCATTCATAACTTGCAACGAAGGACAAGTCGTAATTACATTGGATGTAGTTGCGGCTACATTGATTGAAACATAAAAAATATACTCGACAAACTGCCTGAATTAACACTTGTCGTTCCATACATTCGTCCTTTTATACATTGAAAGCCTTTAAAATACTTCAGAATAGGAAGAGCTTCAAAACACCTCTCCGAACTTCAGCTTTGGCTTAGCGACGTGCACTCCCAGAGTTCTCGTCACCTGTGGGATTGGGGATTAGTACACTTGGAAATGCACTAGTGAGCGGAACGAACTCACTCGTCTAAACCGACTCTGATTGTTAAGGTAGACATGCATTGTAGTTTTCTTTCTATTTAGAACTAAATGAATTTAGTTCATATTGATAGCCTTCCATTTGAAACAGTAAACAACATACAACAAAACATAGTATTTTATCCCAATTCTTACCACGGTCGCGCTCGTCCCTGCATAAAACAGAGATAATATTTAATACCTGAATGACTAGTTTAACATATGAAACCCGTTTTATAGCGCGAACAATATTAAGTAGCATTATCATTTTGACTCATGCGAGAGTTCGTTTCCTCAAAGCTGTACGTTCTGATTTAATATCCCGTAGGCACCAAATTTTTTCGAGGCACCGTATGCCGCAACCAACGTTTCATCATTTCATTTTGCAGATCATGAAATAGTCTCTCTTTTCTAGAACCTTAAACTTTTTCTTTTCGATGTGGAAATTATATTTTCAGAGTAATTTACTCTAAATCAATACGCTTTTTTTCGAGTTCTTGATCTTAGTGGATTGGCATGCATTTAACTTGGCATCGTCGATTTGAATAAGTTCGAGGCAAAAGAATTTCGTTTGCGGGACAGAGTAGAAAAGAAGGGGCCGAACCACCCACCAAGTATTCGATCGTGCCGATAGTCGGAGAGCTTCGCAGCGTTCAAGCTTCAGTTACGCGAGCTCCTACAATGACATCAACACTTAGTCAGAATTCCTTCTTTTCGAAATTCGTAGAATGCATTCAAAAAACGACACGAAAATACATTTATCAAAACCAAGCGGCGAAAGCTCTAAGAAAACCATACAATAGTCCGGTCCCGTCGGGGACTCTTATATAGAGCTCAATCGTCTAGACGCAGCCTGCTGCATCTAGGACTTATTCCAACAGAAGCCGTTCCATTAATTGGATCGATTCTCGTAACATTCGTCCAAATCGATTTGATCGATGTCGCAATGTGTTATCGTTTACCAAACTCTGCGATCGAGTCAGATAGCCATCTAAGTTCCCGACCGATCTGACTCGACGTAAGCATATTACGGAGTCCGTCGCCTATCGGAAGCGAAATACTACATAATATACCACTAAGAAAAAGTTTCATCCCGAAACTTAAGAACAAGGGTCTGACCCTAAATTAGGCAAACAACGAAGGGTACTTCTCATTCATCTCTGCCTCCATCTTCCACGTTGACTCTTCAATTAAATGGTTCCGCCAAAGCACGCGGACCAAGGACATCGATCGATTTCGTAATACCTTCTCCTTACGGTCCAAAATTTGAATAGGCTCCTCCGAATAAGACAAGTCAGTACGTAGTTCCAACTGATCGAAGCTAACCACGTGACTTGGATCGTGCATGTATTTTCGAAGTTGTGAAACGTGGAAAACATCATACACTTCAGCTAAGGCAAGAGGTAATGCGATCCGATAAGCAACCTTTGCAACTCGCTCGATAATCTCGAAAAGGCCTACAAATCTCAGGCTCAATTTGCCTTTAACGTCGAACCGCATCACGCCACGCATGGACGTTACTTTCAAAAACACATGGTCCCCGACCAAAATTTTTAGCGGTCGTCGATGAAGATCTGCATAGCTCTTTTGTCGACTTTGCGCGATATGGAGTCTATCTCGGATCAAGCGACCTTTTCGACGGCTTGCTCCACCAGTTTCGGTCCGAGCATTTGTCGCTCTCCGACTTCGTCCCGGCATATTGGAGAACGACACTTCTTCCCGTAGAGCGCTTCATATGGAGCCATCTGGATGCTCGACTGATAACTGTTGTTATACGCAAACTCCGCAAGCGGCAAATGCATATCCCAACTAGTCTTTAGATCGATCGCACACAGACGCAACATATCCTCTAAGATTTGATTCACCCTTTCCGTCTGACCGTCTGTCTGGGGTGGTATGCAGAACTAAAATTTAGTTTGGTCCACATTGCCGCTTGCAGGCTCGTCCAGAAATGCGATAGGAATGGCCCGTCTCTGTCCGAAATTATTGTGGCCGGTACCCCGTACAGTCAAACAATCTTGTCGATATAGATTTACGCTAACCGATCGACGCTCCATCCTACTTTAATTGCGATGAAGTGAGCCGACTTGGTCAATCTATCAACAATGACCCAAATTGCATCACTCCCCCGCGGCGTCTTCGGAAATCCCACAATGAAATCCATCGAGATGTTGTCCCACTTCTACTCAGGAATGACGAGGTTCTGCAGCTCTCCGCCTGGCCTTTGGTGTTATGCCTTTACTTGTTGACACGCCATGCACTGCGACACGAAAGTAGCTACGTCTTTCTTCATGCTATGCCACCAAAAGTTTGTGTGCAAGTCCTTGTACATCTTGGTGCTTCCACGATGTAACAAGTACTTCACATAATGCGCCTCCGTCAGAATTTTTTTCTGAGTTCGGCAGTTTTAGGAATACAGAGCCTTCCTTTTAGTCGCATTGTCCCGTCTCTATCTTCCGCAAAGTCAGTCGCTCTTCCTGTTGAAATCAGCTCGTGCATCTTCTTCAGGAATGAATAATCTTTCTGTGCGATCTTTATTTTGCTAAGCAGGCTCGACCCAAGCTTCAACTGAGCTAGGTACAAATGTCGATACTTGTCACTCCCGTTCCCAGAATGCGTATCTTAATACGTATACTGCTTGAATGTATTTATTTAATATTTATCATGCATTTGTTTGTATTTAATTCCTTTAATTTTACGCTAATTATTTTCTGTATTTTATTTTCTGCTTTTGTTTTGCTCTCGGATTTTGGTGGTTCATCATGAACCCAACCAACCCCTACCTACCATCATCTCTATTTAAAGTTCCAACCCTTTCTCTCTCTTCATTACTTCTTATTCTCATTTACTCTTTTTCTTCCTCATAACTCTCTCCACCTACCAAACCCATAGGCAAGTGCATCTTGCAACCACATGAGAACCCATTTTTATGGTTCATTTATCTTCCTCTCATGATACTAAGATAGTTTAGAACTTGACATTTTGTATTTTAAAAGTTTTATTTTTGTAGATCTAGAAATTACCATTTTCGGATTTTAGTGGTTTTGATCTATCAAACTTTCTTATTTTCAAGTTTTGATCGTTCCAGGTTGTTGAGATTTGTGTTATAACCCATTTTGATCCGGAAGTCCAATTTTGGATTAGATTTAAGGGTTCATGAATTTGGAGTTTTGGAGGTTCTCTACGCCCACGTTTTTACGTGTCCGTGTAATATCGAGCTCTACACCCACGATCATTCGTGTCAGCGTGAATCCGGTTTACGCAAGTCTACTCTGGCTTGGCGTATTCCTTTACGCGTAATGATATCCCTTTATGCGTATTCTCTTACGCGTAATGATATTATTTTACGCGTACAATGTTTCACGCGTAATGATATTTTACGCGTACAATGTTTCACGCGTAATGATATTATTTTACGCGTACAATATTTCACGCGTAATGATATTTTACGCGTACAATGTTTCACGCGTAATGATATTATTTTACGCGTACAATGTTTCACGCGTAATGATATTTTACGCGTATAATGTTTCACGAGTAACGTTATTCTTTACGCGTACGAGTTTTTACGCGTAACTCTATTTTTACGCGTACTCCTCTGGCTTGGCGTAAGACGAGTTTTTACGTGCAACTTTATTTCATTGAGCGTACTTTTTTTATTGAGTGTACTCCTTTACGCGTAAGCTTTATTCCTTCACGCGTAAACTTCCCTCACACATGAACCCCCTTTACGCGTATTTCATTGGGCATACTATTCTGGCTTGGCGTATTTCATTGAGCGTACTCCTTTGGCGTACATGGCATCCCTTATTTTATCATTATGCCTTTTCGACATGAACTCGATATAATCATAATATGTTAATATTTTAATACATATTGTTGTGTGGAATGTGTCCTGTGTCCCAATTGGTTTATGGATACCCAGTATGACTGGAACTTAACCCTGAGAGTTATAAACTCGACCATACTAAATACTAGTTTGGCTTTCATGCCTTGGCACGAATTGACATTGATTGTTACCTTGTCTAAATGATTGATCATGCGTTCCTAGTTGGAACTAAAGAGACTGGCTAGTCGTCTTACTGAAATTGAATGAGACACGTTCATATTAACCATGAACCATTGCAATCGACTAGCCGATCCCGAACATTGGCATATGGACACGTGCAGGCTTCAACTTATTTTCTACAAAAGTAGCATGTGTGCTTTACAGTCAAGGCATGATTATTCCGTGGCTAGGTTTGATTGTTGTATTATGCTATGTAAGACCTACAACCTAACTGTACGGGCATCGTTGTAGAGTTATGCATATCGTACTTTGTACGAAAGTACTCATTCTGAATGACCATGATCCACGACATGTGATTTCAATCAACATAGGGACTATTAAGTTAAATAAAATAACGATTGCATGGAGAGAATGTATTCTCGAGTTCTTACATGGCAGCCATCCCGGGACAATTAGTGCCCCGACATGCCTGCTGGTTCCCACAGATACTGCAAATTTGCCACATGGGCAGGGAGTGGTATCTGCTTATATATTTATCTATACATTGTTGACGGGCGTCCCGCTGGGACTCGTCTAATTCATGACTGGCTCAATTGATTGTTGGATAGACTAGCCTTGCTTGTACATTGTAAGAACTGAGGAATCCCTTATTGCATATTTCCAGGACAACTTGGAACTTACAGTTAGCAAGCCGTATTAGTTGTATTGCCGTTTAAATTGATTTGTTTGTGTACTGTGCTTACTTCGTTAACTAACTGAGATGATCAAAATATCAGGACATGACGGATCAACTTCTGTCCTTGTTTGGTTGGGAAGTTGGTTTGAAGTGTCGTGATGTTGTGTGAATCCCCGTAGCAAGCGGAGACTTATTTATTATATCCTTAACTCTTATCACTGGTTTTAATTCTCATGTCGTGCTTCCTTGTGGTACTTGCTATTAGAGGTCTAACCTCTCTGGTTTTGCATGGCCAGATTTAAAGTCAGCTCCCGAGGACTCAGCTTACTTCTACCTCCAAGATGGTCAATACTAGAGGGATGATCGCAGGAGGACACGAGTGGGTTCCTTACTTCCCCGCTCGTTTTGCTACTTACTTTATATTTTGTCGTTCGGCACCGACATGTTAGTCGGATTGTCTTGTACTTACTTTTACATAATTGTAACTAAGTCAGACTGCAGCTGATAACGATTGTGTATACCTTGTTAAATCATCTGGCTATGTTTTGTACAGCCAGATCTCAAGAACATTTTGACTGAACGTTTGGGACGTATTACTGCTTTATCTTACATGTTCTCTATTATTGCTTCTTGTTTGAATGATTGAGACAATAAATGTTGAGTGACCATAGTGAGACTTTCATGTAGTATGCACCCCCTCGTCTTTTAGACAACATTGATCGTATTATACGGTATTCATCTACCCGTAATACGTAGCTGGCTGAGTAATTCCCCCGCTCTTCGGTATTCTGGTTCTGGGGCGTGACAAGGTTTTAGTGGTGGCCCATGCGGGTCTGATTTCAGACTTGTGGGGTGTTTTAATTTATAGGATGTCTCAATCACACATGTTTCTCCTTGATCTCATGATTTGCTATTCTCGACCCTAGCTTGACATTCCAAGTATCCTTTGACTTCATTGATCTTTCCTGTCCGATCGTTTGATTGCTCTTTTGTCCCTTTTCTTAGGGGCACCTCGTCCACATCTGTCAGAGTTGGACAGCAACAACAAGGGCAACATGAACAACATGGCCATGTTGATCAGCAACAAGGGCCAGTACTACCTCAAGAGGCCATCCAAGAAGAGGTGATAGTGGAACTAGCAGCTGGACCGCAGTATCCGGAGGTTCCAACACCACCAATAGTTCCACCTACCCCCGTGGAAGTAGACACATCAGCCCTTCTGGAGATCATGAGATGGATGATGGCTACTCAACAACATCAGATGTTGGCGCAGCAACGCATGCACACTCAGTTGTAAGAGCAGAATGTATTACTCAACCAAGGATTGCAGACGGCTTTGGAAAGAAGGGTGAGGGCAGATTCAGGAGCATCGACCAGATTTTGCATGTACAACCCCCGCCGTTTCGAGGGCACGGAAGATGCCATTTCAGCAGATGCATGGCTTAAGGACATCGAGGCTATTCTGACAGCGGCCAAGGAACCGACGGAAGAACGTGTGGATCTAGTGAAGTTGTTACTTCAGGACCTCGCACGTGATTGGTGGGAATCAGAAGAAGTCGGCATCAGACATCCTATAGCTTGGGATGATTTTACTACAAGGTTCAAGACAAAGTACTATGGAGTTGTGGCACAATTCGAGCTACAACAGAAGTTTGTCAACCTCAAGCAGGCTGGCAAGACAGTGAATGCTTATGCAGCAGAGTTCTGCAGACTGAGTAGGTTCGCCCCAGATATGGTAGCAACAGAGAGCTAGAGGGCTCTGAGATTTCAGCAAGGATTCCATCTTGAACTATTGCAATTGATAGAGGGGCACAACTACCAGACTTTCGATGAAGTATTGACGGCAACCCGGAGGCATGAGATCACAATGCAGAGGATCACATCAAGGACTGGAGGTCAAAAGAGGTCTCAAAATTAGATTGAATGAGGAGGGGGAGTAGCGCACCGAATAACAACCCAATCTCCTGGCATTCGCATTCACGATGTGACGATGCGAGGGCCAGCACCACCAACAAGACAGCAGCAGCAGCAGAGAAAGAACCAGCAACCCCCAGCGGGCTGCACCTATTGTGAGAAGGCAGGGCACACTAAAGGTGTGTGTCGGGCATTGAACGGACAGTGTTTGGTATGTGGAAGTCCAGATCATCGTGTTTTCATCTGTCCCATGAGTTCGAGGTCTGGAGGACCAGTGCAACAATTTTCTGTGCTGCCAGAACCAGGGACAGGCCAGTACCAAGGACCAGCGGTAGCAGTGAGACCACTGGCACAATGCCCCTATGATGTCACAGGCTCAGATGTTTCGGCAGCAGGGACCGTCGATACAGCAGCAACAATAAAGACCACCCCAGCATCACTAAGGCAGGGGCCAACAGCAACACCAGGCTAGGCCGCAGCATGGAAACCAACAAGGAGGCCGAGGGCAGGTATTCAATTTGTCCTTGGTAGAGGCATTGGCATCGAAAGATGTTGTGGCAGGTAACATTCTCGTCGTCTCATATCCCGCAGTACCATTGTTTGATTCGGGAGCATCACACTCATTTATATCTGCAAAATTTATGACACGACTAGGAATGGAATTCGAGGCATTGCCAGGAAGGTTGAATATACTCACTGGTAATGGGCTCGTAGGAGTTAGTAGAGTTATTCTAGCGTGTAGAGTTGTAGTTTGTGGGCGTTCCTTACCCGCCAAGTTGATAGAATTTTCTGTTGGAAATTTTGACGTTATCTTAGGCATGGACTGGCTGAAAGACAGTCATGCAACCATAGATTGTCGTAGAGGAAGTGTATCTTTTAATATTCCAGGCATGAAGCGGTTTACCTTAGTCAGATCAGAGACATACCAGCATAAACAAGGAGTAGTGATGACAATGGAAGAAGTTCTAGTCCCAAAGGTAGTGGAAGAGTTTCTAGATGTATTTTTCGAAGAACTTCCAGATTTACCACCGGTTAGGATATTGAGTTCAGTATAGAATTGGCACCCGAAGCTAAACCGATATCAGATCGAGTTTACAGAATGGCGGATTCATGGTAGGCCAAGGTGTATCAGCACATAGAGGAACTGAAGGAGAAGAAGTTCATTCGAGTTAGCGAATCACCATGGACAGCACCAGTGGTTCTTGTAGAGAAGAAGGATGGGTCATCCAGATTGTGCATTGACTACAGAAATCTCAACGCGGCAACAGTAAAGAACAAGTACCCACTACCAAGGATCGACGACTTTTTTGATCAGTTGAGCAGAGCAAGAGTTTTCTTCAAGATAGATCTTCGGTCAGGGTATCATCAAGTTAGAGTTCGAGAAGAGGATATTCCCAAGACAGCATTCAAGTCAAAGTACGGGCATTACGAATTCTTAGTAATGCTATTTAGTTTGACCAATGCTCCAGCAATATTTATGGATTTGATGAACAACATCTTTATGCCGTACTTAGATCAATTTGTCGTTGTGTTCCTCGACGACATTCTCGTATACTCAGCTAGTGAAGAAGAGCATGAAGATCACCTCAAGAAAGTGTTACAGGTTCTGAGAGAGAACCAGTTGTACGCCAAGCTCAGCAAGTGTGAGTTTTGGACATATCATATTTCATTCTTGGGACACATCATATCAGGGGCTGGAGTAGCAGTGGATCCCAAGAAAGTAGAAGCAGTAGAGAGTTGGCCAATACCTAAGACCGTAGCAGATGTGTAAAGTTTTTTGGGATTGGCAGGATATTACAGAAGGTTCGTATCGGACTTTGCAAGACTCTTAGCACCCATGACCCGCTTGACACGGAAGGATGTGCCATTTATTTGGTCGGCAGAGTGCCAGGCATCATTTGAGAATTTGAAGCAGAAGTTGATCACGACACCTATTCTTACATTACCGGTTGGACCCGGAGGTTTTACAGTATATTATGATGCTTCAGGGAAGGGACTTACGTGTGTCCTAATACAACAAGGAAAGGTGATAGCGTATGCATCTAGGCAACTTCGAGACCACGAGAAGAATTATTCGACTCATGACTTGGAGTTGGCAGCAGTAGTATTTGCTTTGAAGCTATGGAGGCATTACTTGTACCGTGATCGAGTGGACATGTACACAGACCACAAGAGTCTGAAGTACATCTTTACTCAGAAGGAACTGAACATGAGACAGAGAAGATGGTTAGAGTTGATCAAGGATTATGACGTAGAGCTTCAGTGTCATCCAGGCAAGGCTAATGTGGTAGCAGACGCTCTTAGCAGGAGAGGCGGAGCATTTATGTTGACATCACAAAAGCACATTTTAGATGATCTTCAAGAGATGGGCATCGAGGTTTACTTCCTAGTGATATAGGAATTCTGGCAAGTCTACGAGTTCAATCCGACTTGGTAGACAGGATCAAGGCAGCTCAGGCACGGGACCCAAGGATTCAGAAGCTTAGGACAGAATGTGAGTCAGGACTCAGGAAGGAGATAAAAATTTACGAAGATGATACACTTAGATTTGAATCACGTCTATGTGTGCCAAGTGGAGATATCAGACATGAGGTTATGACAGAAGCCCACAGTTCTCAGTATTCTATACACCCCGAAGGGACCAAAATGTACAAAGATATCAAACAGGACTTCTGGTGGAATGGAATGAAGAGGGAGATAGCTAGATTCGTTTCTCGTTGCTTAATATGTCAGCAAGTGAAGGCAAAACAACAGAGGCTAGCTGGATTATTACAACCGCTTCCTATCCCGGAATGGAAATATGAGCACATCACAATAGACTTTGTGACCGGTTTATCGAGGTCCCCAAGGGGTAAAGATGCTATTTGGGTGATAGTGGGTCGGCTTACGAAGGTGACACATTTTCTTCCTTTCAGAGTAGGTCAATCTACAGAAAAGTTGGCAGAGTTGTATATGCAACAGATAGTCAGGCAGCATTGGATCCCTGTCAGTATTGTTGTAACGCCCCACTCCCAAAATCATATAGGACTAAGTACGCAAACATGCCAGCTGTAGATATAAGAAGAATACTCCAATGTATGGAATTCTCGTATAAATACATAAGCTGTAAAATGTAGAGAACCAAGACATGCTAAATCTCATCCACAAATATATAAAGAATAAAGATAGAATCAACTTGAATAGTTATGGTACAATCGTTGGGCGGAGACAAAGTCCACTACCCACTATCTTAATGAAATAAATGTACAAGAAAGCGATCGACAAAATGACAAAACGAACCAAGAGCAATCATCTTCGAGAAATGGAGAAGATCACGGCCTTGGCTAGAACACCTGCAGAAAATCATGAAGGCACACACCTGGAGAGATCACCAGGTCCCCAGAGGGACGTAACAAGATACATAAAAATAATACCATAATGAACTGTAAATAAAACATGACAAAGGAAAGATCACATGCTCCAACACAATGGAACCTAACCATCTAGGTGTAATGCAAGTCAAAAATTATACTGGAACGTATAAGTGGGTAGGAATAAAGCATAGCATCCACTAGAGGCTTTCGCATGAACTAGTATACGTCTCTGACCGTATCTGACGCGTGGTCAGGGTCGTGCAATGGATATATCCCCTAGTCCATTGCATCGCTAGCATACCTTCTGACCATATCTGACGCGTGGTCAGGGCCGTGCAATGGATATATCCTCTAGCGATACACCCATAACAGGGAAACCATGAACCCATAATCGGGCAACTAGAAGGCTGTGGGCTAGCTCATACGTCCCAGTAGTTTTCCCTGCCCATGTATCACACAAGTCATCTCCATGGCTTGGCGATCCATATCTCTATGCAAGTCTCTATCTAGACTCCGCTAATCCATAAATGAACCGACACACGAACCGCCCGTATCGGTAGCAAGTCGAATACGTAGGTTCGTGCCGACTCTATGATCCTCACTCATGTGTCGTGTACGAGACGTGTCAACAGGTCAAAGAAGTTATGAAGCATAACTTCAACACATTGGGAATGTCAACTATCACATATGGTCCACACACACGCACACACACAACATCGATATAGATATCGATGGCACCCAAGTCATACCTGGACACACTCTTACTAATGTAAAACACTAGCAACATATAAATATCATAAATCAAATATAAGTACAAGATGGCAAAGTATCTTGCCTGAGGTTATGTGCAAAAGCAAAGATCCAGTAGCTCGAACCGAGAAATAAACGGAGCCAGAGAAAGCCAAATCCCGCAGATGACTCCGGATGCTGCAACAAATATCACGAACGAGTTTGGAATATAAGATATGCCTAGGAATCGCCTGTCCAAAAGTTAAATTCTGGAACAAGGCCAAAATCGTAATTTCGGGTCAAAACGATGTCCGCCGTTGGACCCGCTTTGCACCGAAAATCACGCCAGAGCCTATGGTCTCTAAAGTCATCAAACTATATGTCTACAGATTTGTTTTGATGAGATGAACCCAACGGTATGTCCAATTTTGGATTTCAGTGGGCCGTGCACAAAATCGCCCGTTGAGTGGGATTGTGGGCCCGCTAAAATAGCGTCCCGATCAACGGTCTCATAATTGGACCAAACTTGGCTCACAGGACCAGAAAAATATTTTGAGTCCAATGACGCAAGTTTCGTCGCGATTTGATGAGTGTGCACAAAGTAATTGGGAAATTCTGAAAAGTCCGATACGAAAAAATTTGACGGATACGGGTCAAATTCGTCGTGCACACGCAACCAATTTGAATTCCGTCAAAGCCCGCATGTCCGCAATGTCGATACGGACCTTTCGGTACTCTCGATTTGCGACGGGGTCGCCCGGTTTGTCGGGACGCACGTCGTACCGGGGTTTTTAAGTTTTTGAAAACAGGTTTCTCGAAAATTTTAATTTAATTAAACATGAAATTTATTGCAGAATAAATAAATCTATTTGAATTGGATTCTAGAGGGTCATGTGGACTTTCTATACGAATTGACGGATCTAAAAACGGATTTAAAATGATGGAGAAATCGAACGGAGAAGTGGGATACTTTGATGTTCAATTCTGCTGTAGTTGGTGGTGTTTGTTGTTGTCGTTGCTGTCGCTGCTGTTGCGGTGCACAAGGCCGAGGGCTGCTCGTCGGAGAGAGGAGAGGAGGATGGAGGAGAGAGGAGGTGGAAAGAGGAGTTAGATGAGAAGGGGTTAGGATTTAGTTTTAGGTTTAACAAAACAAAAAAAAATCAATTAAATAGGGTCGGCCCACCCTTTATTCCGAAGAGCTGCTGCTGCTTTTTTTTTTCTATAGCGTGGGTGGTCGGGTGGGGCCGACCACCCACATTTTTTTTTCTAATGCTTTTCTAATCCTACTTATATATATCTATATATTTATATGTATATATCCATAAATACACCAAAAAATTTATTTAAAATTCAAATACCATTTAAAAGTCACTATCCAATTATTTAATATATTTGAGCATATCTACATATATATATATATAAATTCAATCCTTAATAAATCAACTCAAAATAGTAATAATATTTAAATGGAAAAACATGTTTATTAAATCTCCACAAAATAACTTTAATAATAATAAATTAATAAAATCGTCCCAATGAGTGCACTTACACTGCACACCCTTTTCCGGGTCCACAAAATATAATATTTTGTAAAATATTATTTAAATAATAAAATACCAATAATTGCACAAATAATTAAATAATTTTATATTGTACATGAAATTCTATAATAATTTAGAAATTATTTTTACGTACATAAAATATGTCTACATGGCCACTTTGGTCCCATCCCATGACTATATGGGCTTAAATTTGGTTCGGGCCCAGTTCGGACTGGTTTGGATAAACCGGGTCATCTAAAAATCAATATATAAAATAATATCTAAATAAAATATTTTAAATGCGTTATTTCACAACTCGGCCTGGTTTTTCTAGTTCGGACTGAACTATGGCTAGGCCTCACACGACATGGCTAATATACTGGTCAAAGCACACTGCTACATCTTTCGTGCCAAAATTCATGGTCGCCTTGTGCTCAAAACACAACAATGGCTAAGGTCACTTTTAATAATTAATAAAAACCATAAATTATATAAATTAAATTTGAAGTCTAATAAAATAATAAAAAAAATAATTTTAAAAAATAGGGGTTTTACATCCTACCCAACTTACAAGAATTTCGTCCTCGAAATTTAGGATTAATAGGGTAGATAGGGTTGAGGAATAGGAAGAGTTCGTCAATACCAAAATGCAATTAAAATTTTGAGGAGGAGATAAAACGTCGTTCAACACAACTATGCATTAGAAAATTGTGGAGTCGATATATACAAAATATATCTTGGTTATGGAATTGAATAAGGGTTGCTAATGAAGGTAACAAAATTTTGAATATCCAATTTTAGAGAACAGTAAGGAATTGAGTAGACCAAAGAGAATAAATTAGAAATTTAGAAAATGTGATCCCTTAAGGGAGAACTGGATACAAATCGTCTTGGTCGAGGGTTTGATTAAGTGATGATTAGAATCACTCTCGTGCGTTCAAGTGGGATTAGAAGGGCACAATAAAAATTTCTAGGATTGGGGAGAAGTGGAATTTAAGGTGAGGATATAGCCACATGATTTGGTCAGTGGCTATCTAAATTCGTGTTCAAATAATTGATAGAAAAACTAAAGGTGATATCATACATCTATATATCATGTACAGTGTCTGGTCTTTCTAATATAAGTAAAGTAAAAACAATAAAGAGTTCAAGGACGAGGCTATCGAGTATGAATATGGGGTTCATAGGCGACGAAAATAATTCAAATGAGAGTTGTTAATGTTGTCGCGGATGAGACTCTAAGGCAAGTTTAACTATGTCTCCATCCATGTAGAATAATTCATGAAAAGCGAACCAAAGTATAATAGGTTGATCAGACCATCATACACCGGTTCTGATTAGACAATATGTTAGTGGGTGCACCCAATAATATATGTCATGATCAAGCTTGATAACAAAATAAGCTTGCAAAACTGAAGCTACATTAGCAGCATGAGATAGTCAAAATATGAGCAAGGGAGGTACTGATGAAGGAAATTTTTAATAGTCCAAGATCTTTTAAAATCAAGTCTAGCCCAAAATGTGGGCCCTTACTGTCACGCCCCGATTCGGGAATCGTTCGCCTCCGCTTAGATTCACGCCGAATCGTTCGTCCTCGCTAAGGCGTGATGCCGTACAAGTCTGGAATTGCACTTGTACAAGGCGTGCTCGTGTTCCTTTTATTAAAGAGACATTTTGAATAGAGATTCGCAGCGGATGATAAAGAAGTTTTGGCAACACAGATATGATCTGAAATAAGTTCTTTATTGATATCTTTGAAATTACATTGCATAAACATAAGGCTCTCAAACAGCCGAGATGAAAGGCCAAACTTGGCTACAACTTGCAGAAATATTGAAATGAGATACAACTTGTTCCATACATCATATCCCTTTATTAATAATGCGGCAATAACCACGTTCAGCAAAATGCCTTCTTCTTCAAGTGGAAACTTCAAGATGTACGAAGCTTCTAAAGAGTCGGACAGCAAGCCTTCAGCGTCTATGATTATCCACTAGGTTCCCGGCACCTGTGGAGACGATGGTCAGTACATTGCCACATATGTACTGGTGAGCGACCGTAACCAATCTCACCATTAATCAACAGTAGTAAAATTACATGAATGTTCACTATTGATTTGTATTCTTTCTATCTTGCCTTAGGGTCCATTAACAATTCATATATTTGATGAGAAATATAAGGAGCATACAGTGATGTTAGAAACATAAGCAATTCATGTTGATCTAACATAAGCAGTTCATATTGATCACCAATTAGGTGAATCTTACCCACGGTCGATAGCCATCCCTATACATATTTATAAATACCACTTACTCTGCCTGCATAAGATAATGTTAGCTATGCCACCTGTCTATATGAAGGTCACTGACTACACGCCATCTGGGACATCTTGGTCGGACGGCTCCCCTTCAGCGGTGGGTAGCTAGCCCATCCGGAAGGTTCCCGAAAGACCGTGCTACTACTTCAGCACTGTGCTACTACTTCAGCACGACGTTCCTCCTAGGCCGAATCGGTTCCGTGGCCTCGGAGTACCGTTCGAGGAACTACCTTGTATACAAGTTGTCCATGACCATGCATGCAATGCAACTTAACTAATAAGGGACATGACATGCATGATAATAGCATCTTCCACACACACTACACCAAAATAGCTAATTTGGAACACTAGGCATATTTCAATCTGTAACGCCTATTTAGCGTGCCTAGGTTTTGGAACGGAAAACTAGCGTGCCAGAATAAAAAAATGTTCCAATTTTTTTTTCTTTTCATTCTAATAATAAATATTTATTCTGAAACACATAACAAGCGTTCCAAATCCGCTCCAAAGATTAAAAGTTCAACTCACGTGAACCCACGTGATAAAAAGGAAACGTCAGTTTATTTTTTAGAATTGGCACGGATAGGGAACTAAATAACAATGCGCGCGCGGCAGTAAAGAAAAAGGCGCGGGTTTAATGAAATTGGCACCCATAGGAAACGCCTAGGTTTTCTCTCTTTTTTTTTCAATCCACTCTCCCTCCTTGGCGGGAACTGAAGAGCACCGCGCGGCAAAACCTCCATCCTCGGCCGGCGGGATCTTGAGTCTCGCCGTCCCTTCTCTCCATTCTAGGGCCGCTAGTTTCGGCCATCGGGACCACTCTCCATCGAGATAGCGGCCATCGACGACCGTCGGGTCTGAAGTGTCGGGTCAGAAGTGTCGATTGGTTTCTCCATCTTCATCAGGATCTCGGCGGTCGGCATCTAAGGTATCGTATGCCCTTATTAATTTTAAATCCGAAAAATAATCGAAGGGTTAAATCCTCTTAGATGGAAAAAAACCCTAAAAATTATTTCATAGGCCGACTGAATTTAATTAGCCTCCATATTTAATTAGCCTCCATATTTTTTTCTTTCCATAGGCAGATTCACCATCAGTGATGCCCTTTGGCATTACTTTATTTTTTACATGTTGCAGTATATATACTGGAGGGAGGCCGATCCGTCTGTTTTTAAGACGATGGGCAAGTTTCTCTTTCGTTTATTGTATTACCATTTTCTACCTTCGATGCCGACAAAAACATGTACTCGAAAATGATGAACTTATATATGCTTGGATGTTGAGAACTTGCTTATGATGTGAAATAAATGAAGCTTCATACTTGATGCAATTTTTTGCTTTTTTCCATCCTTCTCTCAATTAGTCTTCATATTGTTTTTATACTTCTTGTTAATCTCAACTGTAGCTAATGTATGTTTTCGTCCTTGTTGTTTTCTTGAGAACTCAGTTAAAGCATATAAGATTTTGGTACTTTGGGAGCAAGGACCTTTCTAAGATTTAAAATTGGAATGTACTACAATTTTACATATATTGGGTGGATTACAAATTGATCTTATATTGAGTGAGCTACAATAGATGAAGAGAGAAAAGACATTTAAGATTTTACAATATTAGGTTTAGACTTGCATAATGAGGTTACTAAACAATAATTTGAGTCCCATGTCTGCCCTCCTGTATCTGCCTTTGTTTCGGTCCTTTGGAAGAGATCCAGATGAGCTTTGATCAACTAACTTCAACCTTGTTTAGCTAAGCAACAGTTGACTTGTTGGCCCCTATGCACGTGAACCGGTCATAAAATACAATACTCTCTAACCAACCGGTCATCACTGTACATATCCAACCCTCTTTATTATTAGAATTTAATTTGGATCTCAACAAATACAAACTTGCGAGTTATTAATATTCAGCAGTAACAATAGAGTATTTTATCACAACACAAAAGGAAGCAAAGAAACTCTAACCCTCCCCAACGTCGGGGACAACAGAAAAAAATAAATCAAATAAACTCTAACGCTAATTTTCTTCCCCAAAAGCTTGACCATCCACTGCCAAATCGTGTGCAAATTTGAGAATAATTATAAAGAAAAGAGAAGACTTCCCCAAATCGACCAAGAACTCGATTGGACCAAAGAAAAAGTCGCACAAATCGACCAAGAACTCGATCGTCCACTCCCAAATCGTGCCCACTCCAAAATAGTATGTAGATTTGAAAATAAAAAAAAACAAGATATATATATATATATATATATATATATATATATATATATATATATATATATATATATATATATATATATATATATAGACAATTTATATCTAAAAATATTGATTAGATACAAAGATAGATCATCAATAGCTTCAAAAACATTCATCTCATAAGATTAGCAACTAATTGTATCCTTTTTTCACATCCTTGATCCATATTCATTTAGGTCAATTCTTAGTTCGAGCATTTGTTCTAAATGAAATCCTATAACTCCTAATCGGTGCATCGATTGGGTCACCACGTACACAAACCTTGTCGGAACATCTTCTATATATCATTATATCCTCATTCAACACCTTCAATGTATGACAAGTGGATGACCATTAACCAAGTATAATGCACATTTGCTGATATTCATGTATGAAATTAACGATGAATATCTGAAATATAGTAAATCTATAACAGTATTACTGTATATATGAATATGAATTGCATTGTAGTTGTACATTGTTTTTCCACATTTCTATTTGCTTATAAAAATAACAATTAACACTGATAAATTAGAATAGGAAATAATTTTCTTAGTTTCAATTTCATATTGCTTTTATTTTCAATTTCACTTGGTAAATAATTGTACATCTTGTAGGATTGAGCACCTATTCTACAAATAAAAATGAATTTGGACAAATCGTGGATGAGCAAAAGGGGTGGTACAAGTTATATCAAAGGTGTTCAACAGTTTGTGAATTTTGTTAAGGAGAATGCATCCGGACAAACACAATTTCCATGCCCATGTAAGCATTGTAAGAATTCGAAGGGACACATAGATCTCGATGAAATCAGCCTTCATTTGTTGAAGAATGGTATGTACCAAAGTTACGTGGTATGGAAGCATCATGGAGAAAAGGCAAGAGATTTAGGGAGAAACATACAAACAATGGCTAATCCAATTGAAGAACCATCAACTGGAGAATCAAACTTGCCTAGACTGGAGGATCTCATTGACGATGTATATAATATTCATACGAAGGAGGCTGGACATTCACCTGTTGATGTGAGTGTAGCAAATGAAGACGACGAGGGAGATGACACAATTGTTGAGCCTATGATGAAAGAGAGCAAAAAACACAAAAGCTTTATGGATATGGCATCAGAACCTCTGTATCCGGGTTGCCCTAAGGGAAAAACCATATTGTCCACTATTATTGAGTTGCAAAATTTGAAGACACGGTATGGGTGGACAGGCACTAGTGTGACGGCATTACTAGAGTGGCTAAAGGACTTGTTCACAGAAAATTGCAATCTTTCAAAAAATTATCCTAATATGAAGAACATGATTAAAGAATTGGGAATGGAATGTGAAACCATCCATGCATGTAGGAATGGATGCATCCTATATCGTAAGGAATACAAACATCTCCATATATGTCCGAAATGTGAAGTGAGTCGGTATAAACTTGTGTTTGAAAATGATACAGAGACAAAAAAGAATTTCAAGAAAGAACCTGCAAAGTTTGTGAAATACTTTCCCTTGATTCCGAGGCTAAAAAGATTCTTTAGCATTCCTTGGATTGGAGAGGCAATGACTTGGCACCAAAAGGCAAAGAGTGATGGAAATCTAATGAGATATCCTTGTGATTCAGGCCAATGGGATTCAGTCAAAGTTCATTGGCCAGAGTTTGCTGCAGATGCTAGGAACCTACGACTTGCAATATCAACAGATGGTTTCAACCCACATGGAACTCTAAGTAGCAATTACAGTTGTTGGCCAGTGATTTTAGCCCCGTTAAATCTTCCTCCATCGTTGTGCATGAAAAGAGAGTTCGCGTTGCTAACATTGTTAATTTCTGGACCCAAAGGACCTGGAAAACACTTTGACATATTCCTAGAACGATTGGTAGAAGAGTTGAAAGAGCTATGGGTTAATGGCGTACCAACGTGGGATGCATTCACCAAAACCACATTTACAATGAAGGCGATGTTGTTTTGGGGGGTCCATGATTTTCCTGCATACGGGAATCTATCTGGTTGTACTGTTCATGGTTATAAGGCTTGTCCAGTGTGTGCTGATGATATCGACTCTATGCGGCTTGGAGACTCTTCGAAAGTATATTATCACGGCTATCGACGATTCTTGAACTCCGATCACAAGTTTAGGAGTGACAAAAGATTCAACAAAATACTCGAACAACGACCTCCTCCACAAAGATTGTCTGGAGAAGAAGTTGAACAAAAGATAGCCAAAATTCTTGAAAATAATGAAAGGACAAGATTGAAGCAAGCTACTCGTGGAAAGCGTAAGAGGCAAAACCGGAATCATGAAAGCAAGATATATGAAGATGACAATGAAGAAGAGACATCTACTAAAGCAGCACCATGGTCCAGAAGGTCTATTTTGTTTGATTTGCCTTACTGGAAGTTTCTTGAAGTGAGACACAACATTGACGTTATGCATACTGAAAAGAATGTCACAGACCACTTATTGAACATGTTGATGGATGTGAAAAAGAAAACAAAGGATGGGATACAAGGTCGAAAAGAAATGAAAAAATTAGGGGTAAATAAGAAGTTGTGGGTAGTTGAAGATGAAGAAACGGGGAAAACATCAATGCCAAAGGCATCTTATGCCTTGACAAAGAAGGAAAAAGAAGAGTTTTGTCGAACATTAAAAGATTTAAAACTTCCTACAGGATTTTCCTCTAACTTGAGTAATTGTGTCACCATCCAGCCTCCCGAACTAAGGGGGCTCAAATCACATGACTATCATGTGATTATGCAATACTTGCTTCCAGTATTGTTGAGACATACTTTTCATAAAGACAAGGACATAAGGATTGCAATTCAGAGGATTAGCTTATTTTTTAAAATTTTATGTGCCAAGGTGATCAATAAAGAAGAGCTCAGGCAAGCAAAGAAGGCATTGGTTGAGGCAATGTGTATTCTTGAAAAAGAATTTCCGCCTTCCTTCTTTGTTATAAGTATGCACTTAATGGTTCATCTAGCTGATGAGGCCCTGTCATGCGGAACGGTTGGATTTCGATGGATGTATCCATTTGAAAGGTACACTCTTATTGTTTTCTTCTATATTTAACTTGTAGTTTTAATTTATAGGTGATATAGATTATATATTCATATTTTTTTCAACAGATTGATGAAGTGCTACAAGGAATATGTCCTTAATAAGCGATATATTGAAGGTTCGATAGCTGAAGCTTACCTTGTAGACGAATCTGTAATATATTGCATGGAGTATATGCCAAACTCGAGTGCTTTTGGTCATAAGTCCAGTCGAGAAGACTGGCTGGATGAGAGTGTTGACTTCACAGATGAGAAACCCTTGGAAATAGGGGGAGTTGTGGAGCTCAACCATGTTCAGTTTGAGCAAGTGCGTAGATGGGTTCTCAATCGACTTGCAGACTTGAGTGAATGGGAAGAGTATGTGTGCCTTTTCCTACAAGCTAAATAAGTTTTTTAATCATAATAATGTGCATGACGTAAATAATAAGTATTATAATAATACCATAATATGGATATCTGTATGACATACGTCTGGTAATTCATGTAGAAAGTACAACCGGTATGAGCAATCCATTTTCAATCAGAATCGAAAAGGTGGTTCAACAAAAGAAAAAACAAAAACTAAGGAATTCATTCCTTGGTTGTGTGATGAGGTAATATCTCATTTTTTCCATGTGCTTATGTATTTTGTGCACAAATTAAGTTTTTTTTTCTATGCAGTTATTGGATGCAGGGCAAACCAATACAACATTATGGAGATTAGCCAATGGTCCACAACATAAAGCTATGCGATTCAAAAAATATCGTGTCAATGGTTTTGTATTTGCACCAAGTTCTTCCGATGAATGCTTGGTAACGCAAGATAGTGGGGTGTGTATGGAAGCATATTCAAATTTTGTTTCAAGTAGAAAAGACAAAAACCCAAAGGAAGGGAAGATGACCTTTTATGGAATCGTTAGAGACATACTGGAGCTGGACTATATCGATTTCAAAGAAACTGTGTTCTATTGTGATTGGGTTAAAGTGGAGGATTCTAAAAATGGTTGTAAGTGTGATCCAATTTGGAATCAAGTGATGGTAAACTTGAAGAAGCTCAGGAATAAAGAAAGAGTTGAGGAGGATCCATTCATTTTAGCTCAAGAAGCAACATCAGTTTTTTATTCCGAAGATCAAAAGAATGATGGGTGGTATGTGGTTATAAATACTCCAAAAAGGTTAAATAAACAAGTTGATGCAGTAGACATTCCAACTGACTACCAATCTTGTTTGAACGACAATCCCAACTTGAGGAATTTGTTGATGTTCGATGATTGAACTAAATCATACGTCAATCTTTTGTACTCCAGACTTTTTTGTGGTCAAATTATAATTTTCTTGTTTTCAACAATCTAATGTACTCTGACTTTATTTTATATATGCAACTTTCAATGACAAGGATAACTTTTTGTTATGGTAATGACCCGGATATCCAAATTACTTACATATCTTCGATGTTTTTTTGTATACATTCGTAATGACTTTGATAGCGTGATTCTTTTATATGCATTATTTGGTATCATCATAGTAATTTTTTTTATTTTAATGCTTCTATGAATAAACATGATACAAAGTTGTCCTTGAATGAATAAACAGACTTTCTTTCATTGCACGATGTCTTCGAGTGTTGCCGACACATCTAACCAGCAGGAAGAAGATCACATATCAATGGAAGTCAATAAAAAGTCAACATCTAAGAAGAGCATTGAATTTAATCATCTTGGACAAGCAGTTGGACCCAACGCAACTCACTTTAAGAGTCAAGTTGGTAAATACGTGAAGACATATGTGCCTATCAGGTATATAAGTTGGCTACAGGTACCTAAGACCTACAAGGATGATGTTTGGAATGAGATAGTGGTAAGAATAACGAACATTCTATTGCTTTTCTATTACTGTTATATTATTTATGTTTTCAGTAAAATCTTGATGTTCAGTTTTTCAATTCAATATCTAGAATTTATACTTATGCTCTCATACACACACCCACAGTAATATCTTCGAGTGTTTTCAGTTTTTCAGTTTTTCAATAAAATCTTGGTTGTATCAAATATGTGGCAGCAGTAAAATAGAGCCAGTGCCTTGACATTCATAGTTGGATAGTAGCAGCAGTGCATCAAATATGTGGCAGTGAGCAGTAGGCACATAGGAACTTTACTATGAGATACGTGAAATACACCCAATATTTTCTATACGTAAATTGATATCGAATTTCGTATCAGGTTTTGGTATTTGGATTCAGATGGATATCCAAACTCTAATAAAGTTTATTTGAAATTAAGGATTTTAGATGGTATTGGGTATTGGGTTCAGATGGATTTCAGGTTGGTTCGGGTCGACCTGTTATATCATGGGTCTGATTTGGGTTTAACCTCTACGAGCCAATCATAAACGGACAGGAGTCATGTCAGATTCACCTTAAATGGGTCTAATCTATAATGTCTGACCATACAAAGCTAGCAAGGGTCTTAATCTACATTCTCCAATTCTTAAAGGAGGACCTTGCTTATGCTCTGGTCTTTTAAAGTTCCAAAAAAATACAAAATGCCAACAGTCAGAGACTTTCTAGTGTAGCAGAAGTATAACATCACCCTATGGATTCTAGTGTAGCAGAAGTAGAACATCTCAGCCTCCTCGATCGTCGTATATGTTACGAAACCAAACCCTTTGGACCTTCCCGAGATTCTATCTGTTATAACTTTAGCTGCAAAACTTACCAATTTAAGCAAAAAAAAAGTATTGTAAGGAGGGAGGAGTGTATACTAGTAAACTAAAAGTGATCATACCTTCAAGAAGATGGCCATACAAAGCGAATGCCTCTTTCAGCTTCTCATCAGTAGTTAACCTAGAAAGCCCTGCAAACAAAAGATAAGAGGATTCAGTGGGCAGAGAGTTGTAAAATACAATCTTGCCTATGGTCCTATAACTTGTCCGATGAAGCTGGGCTGTCTCTGCTTGAACTTCGAACCAGCTTTGAACAAAGTTTTTAGATTTTTGGGAATTATTTTAGGGTTTTAGAGAACCAACGAATTATAGAGATAGGTTGTGTGTCTGTGTCGTTATGTCTGAATCTTGTCATTGCCTTCGTGCCAGTTTATGAAGAATCTTTGTTTAATTATCATAGAAAGCATCTTTGTTTATTTATCATAAAAAGCCACTGAACGTAATTAGTCGACATATAGCAGACACAAACAACAATATGAACATATATATATATCATAGAAAGCATCTTTTTTTATTTTATTTTTTTGACTAACATATCAAATAATCTATACAGCAGCACACAAATATGTGTTTGATATGTTTTCCATTCATATATAGCATCAGTTGATATGTCCGCCATATCGTACCTGTATTTGTATTACTCTTGCTATCATTATCAGAGAGAATTTTCTTACCAATTGTTTCAATCCCAGTATCATAAATGATACACACCTCCCCAGTATCAGAGATGGTGTACTACTTTGGCTCTATGGTAAAATTGGTTATAGATGCATGATAAGGAATTTCAGTTTTAGCTTTCAGTTTTCAGTGGTTTTGATGCAAAGTATTGCAAACTCCAGTATCAGAGATGGTTTACTACTTTGGCTTTGTTATGTGCTTGTATTTTTTTTTTGTGCATTCTTGTCCAAAATTACCATAGTATTAATATTCGAGATTGATTAAAATCATCTTGGACAAGCAAGGCTTGATAGTTGGCAGAAAGGGTCACTAGGTCTGTGATGCCAGTGGAATGGTTATTTGCTTTATGTGCTCAATAGCTGACACTAGGTGTTTTTATATTATTGAGACCCTACCTGCCAAAATGACAGTTCTAACTGGATTGTTTGTCATGGCTTCTTCTGCTAATTTTCAAGTAGCAGTTCCAACAGATGTTTGGTTACAGAAGAAGAAGAGCTAGTTTAATTTGGGGCAACTTTTGAAAACCATATGGGTGTCTGGCAGGCTGCTTTCAGAAGCAACTTCTGCTGGTGCAAGAATTATATATAAAAAGGAATTTGATAGGAATAGAAATCAATCAGCAGCGGCAAGTGATTATTTTGTCACTAGGGTGTAAGCACGTATACTGGTTGTCACATAAACATGTCAAAGCTTGCAGTAAAATATCCAAATAAACGATAATGCAAGGCTTGTACTCCTGACACAAACATATATAAAAGGTTGAAGAGTTTGCACTATGATACATACAGCAACCACTTAGCATCAAACATACTACCATCAGCCAGCACTGTCTTTTAGTTTTTGAAGGAATAGGTTCTATCAGATCGGCAATGCAAATCAATATATGCAATGACAGATATGTGTGCACATGAAACAAACAAGAATTCACTAACTATACTCAAACGACCAAGTATCTTCCTTGCAACGTCTCTGGGTTCAGCTTTTCTTTAGAATAAACTGTTTGATTTGCATCGGCTTTTCTTCCTAGTCATAGTCTGCTGGAAACCACCTTCATAAAATCTGCGCATACGGGCAGACCCTTGTACAAACCAAGATACAGGACTGGATAGTGCCAAGTGCCAAGTTCCAGGAAATGAGGAAGGGGTTGCCCCTGGCAAGCAGGACACTCCTGCAGCAGGCAGTGCAGGCCTTGGCCAGGGCAGGATTCGAGTGAGGCAGTGTAGGCCAAGTGCATTGCACTTGAGCACTGCTCTGCAGTACCATTTTGGTCAAGGCCATTGGGCCAAGAGCAGGGGACCTGGTCCCTAGAGTGCAAGCCCCTGGAGAAGAGGGGGTTTGTTCCATGTTAGATAGATAGATATAGGGCTAGATGGACTAATAGATAAGGGAAAACATGGACTGTAGGGAGAATACCTGGTGTGTGGCCTGGGTCACATGAACCAAATATCATTTGATAGTATTCCAACTACATAAAAAAAGTTGGCTTTTGTGTATAGTACTAAAATGACATTTGACTTATTCTTTCTCACAATCAGTCGATTTGGATACATGTGTTCCAGGTTATAAAAAAAATCTATAATTGGATAATAGTCTCATGTTGTTCCAGGTTATAAAAAAAATCTATAATCCTTTGTTGGAAAGGATGAAAAGATTATGATGTTTTTCTAAACCTTATCTAATTGTCTATAGAGCTAGAGATTGTATTTTTTTATGTAGTTAATTTAGGTTTGGTATCATAGGAAACATGAGAAATTTGTCATTTCTAGATGCTAAACATGAGAAAATCATTCACTACCTTTAACTATTAAGGTTTGGTTCCATTATCCAATATAGTTTTTACTACGTCTACACTTCAACTGATGCATGAAGAATGATCTATAAACGCAAATTTCATTTTCCCTGTAGTTTTTACTATGTCTAGCATTTTCCAGAGAAGGGCTAGGTCGACAACCCAAAACTGTAAGCACAACTTCATTTTCCCTGTAAGCACCACTAAACCAATGTGAATTTTGGAGAGGGATCTAGCATTTTTTATGGGAATAACTTCTGGTGTTATTGTCACTCCTATAAATTTGTGTATTAGTTCATACATTGGGCATTGTTACCTACAAATAGTTGTTTGCTTTATCTTTGGTAACACCATATTTTAAGTTCATGTGTACTTGCTTTCTATTCTGTTTTTCCTGGAATGAATATGAATTAGCTGCTTCTGTTATCTGTTACTATTGTTCCTACTGCTAATTTCTACTGCTTTCCTGTTAAAGATACTATTGTTCCTAAAGCATTAGTCAAAGATTTCACCGATAAGTAAAACAACAAATGTTGAGATTTCTATTAGCAAGCAATTAAAATTATCTTATGCCAAAAACCTCTAGTAAATCATCAATTAGTATACGATATTAATAACAAGCTAATAAAACAGTTCAAGTTACCCTGTAGAGAATCTATTATTGTTGTGCGGGCAAAACAAAAGAAGAAATTTTGTGTTGCTGCGTGAAATCATGTAGTTCAACACTGACAATAGGGAGCTCAATTATGAATTATTGTCCCAAAAGATGTAAAGTGACCATACGAATTAGAATATCCAAAACATAATATAAATGTTATTAGAAACCTAAATGATAACAAAATATCAGTTGCAGGGTTTTGTATGCATCACCCTGCTATTATGTGTACATTAAACCAACAAGTAATAAGACACTATAAAAATACAGAAAATACATGAAGCTTTAAGTCAAACAAATACTAAATGAGACGGAACTGTGAAAGAAAATACTAATGGATATAATTGTAAAGATCGCAAGTTTAGAACCTATAAACGACCTTCGCTTAAATAGGGATAATGTTTCACATGCCATTAACAGGAAACTTGTGGCAGTAAGACACTTGCTAAAATTTATATTTTCTAAAACATGCCAAGTAATTGTAGTAAACTCTTTTATAGTTTCACATATACTATTTCTTTTGAATTTGTAGTACTACTTGCGTCGAAAGATGATTTTGAATCTAAAATGCTCTTGGAACAACACGTGCAATAACAAAAAGCATGACACTAAGGACTTGTTTAGATCAACAATTAACATAGTGATTAAGTTGGAAGTAACAACGAAATGAGCCTAACAGACAACATAGTAATATAACACATTTGATACTTTGACAAAGTAAACAACAAAAATGAGCAGTTTCAACATCTAAAAACATGACACTCTGGTTATCTAAGGACTTGTTTAGATCAACAATTAACATAGTGGCTTTCTTCAAAGTAAATGGCATTGTTGGCTTTCTTTCCTGTTACTATTGGAACAACCTTTCGTAATGGTATAAACTTCCTGCTAACTGTTGGCTTTCCTGTTTAGATCAACAATTAGAACAACCTTTCGTAATGGTATAAACTTCCTGCATTCCTGTTACTATTGTTCCTACTGCTAATTTCTACTGCTATATATTGGCTTTCTTCAAAGTAAATGGCATTGTTGGCTTTCTTTCCTGTTACTATTGTTCCTACTGATAATTTTCTCCACCTATATATATATTGGCTTTCTTTCCTGATACTATTGGCTTTCCTTACATTGCATCTCTCTTAACCACTAGGCTAGTGTGAATTCCATTGTCTATAGAAGGCATGTTAGTGTCATTATCATCCTTCGTAAAGTTTGTAGTTGATATATCTTTATTTCTCTTTTAATAAAGCATTTTAATTGCAGGCAGAATTTGATATCCCAGGTTATATCAGGAAAGATGTTGAAAGATCAATGCCAGATGCGTTCCGGAAGCTAAAGCATACATTGAGAAAGGATCATTTGGATAAGCAACCAAATTTGGAGGCGAAAATGATGGCTATTCCAAATGGGATTAGAAAGGAAGACTGGGAGCAATTTTGTATCAATGAGGTTGATGATAAACAACTAAAAAGAAGAGCTATGGCCGTTGAAAGTAGAAAACATAGTGTGTATGGCCATACTGGGGGTCGTAAGAGCAGTGCAATGATAGAGTATGAGATGGTAATTTCTTCTAGAACCAACATTAGCATTTTATAATTTTTGTATTTCCAATTTTAAGCTTACGCCTCAAAACTAATCCATGATTTATCCAGAAGGCAAAGCGGGAAGATCCTACTATCCCTATTACACGGACTCAAGTGTGGATAGAAACTCATACGAGAAAGGATAGAACTACGCTACCTAGTGCTGAACCGTTTATGGTGAGGTCACCTAAAACTTTGTTATCACCTTGCATTTAATTTAATGTTAGCTTTTCTTACAAATGATATTACAGAAATTAGTCAAAGAGAAACTTGTTGAATCCACACAAAGTGAAAGCGACAACAATAGCGTTCACCCTCTATCAATTGATAATGATCCTTTGACTCAAGTGTTTGGCAAGAAAGTGAAAGGATTGCCAGGTGTTGGGAGCTTTGTTTCTAAGAGAAAGTATGATGCTACCCTTCATGCTCATATCATGTACACAGAGGAAAAAGGCGAGAGGGAGGGTCTGAAAAAGAAGGTTGATGAGATGCAGACAAAGGTTAACTTTATTTTTGATTATTGTAAGGTGAGATAACCAACTTCTTATATGAAAGTATAAAAGATAATAACTATATGCCTATCATAATATGAAAATTCATATTCTTAATTTTTTTATTGTACCACAGTCACAGATTGGTGGGCCACCAGCAACTATTCCTCAGTCTACTGGTGGGTCATCAACACACGTGCCTATGCCCCATGCAGGTGGGTCATCATCACCCATTCCTATGTCCCAGGCAGATGGGACATCAACACCCGTGCTCCAACAACTGCAAGCAACTATTGGGAAATCAATACCCATGCCTCCAATGATGATAAACAATGCACGTGGGCCATCTTTGGGCGAAAGGGAAAAGGATTCAATGACTTTGGCAAGCACTGAACCAACTCCCACGGCAAGGTTGTGTGAATTGTTTGATTGGAATTGGAATTGTGTTGCAGTTGCAAAAGAAGTAATTGATCCAATACATCGAGGTAATTGTCATAATTATCAACTAGACCCTCAATATGAAATGAAGGTGAGCATGTCTGTCCGAAAGATTTTTTCTGCGAAGCTCTACAAAGAAACTCCCGATGCAAAAACAATTAAAGAAGTAGGAGTTGGCGAATTTTTTGTATGGCCCAAATCACACATCAAATTTATGGAAGCATTAATTTGTGAGTATTTTTCTTATGATACTTTTTCAATGATTAAAAATACATGAATTGATTACCTTTCTTGTTTGTTTGTTTGTCGATTGATTTCATGATGTGCCTATGGAACAAGACTTCTTTCCTACAAAATTGATATCTTAATAAATAGCAATACTAGCAACTTGTTTCTCATTTTCAATTATGATCGCTTAGATAGAATTCATTTTGCATGGCATATTTTTAGATTTTACTATCCTTAATGTCTACTAATATAGCTATTTTTGTTTCGTAGGACCTTTAGTGATTAAAATTATGATTCCATTAGAAGAAATTGGGACATACAAAGAAGTCCTCCGGATATCCAGGTAAAGTGTTACTACTTAATTTATTGAGAAAGAGAACTGGCTAAGTCAAGCTCTAATTACTGCTTCTAATTAGAATGGCATTTACTAAACTCTCTAGGGGATAAAATCCCCAATTTTGGCATTATTTTCTTTTCTTTGTGTTTCTCACTAAATGAATAAGTTTTTGTGGTCAAATTATTTTGTCATGATTTTAAACAATATTTGAAATGTTTGCAGGTTATCACATTTTTGCTTACTCAGTAATCTTCGTTCCAGGCCTTCGATTACTAACAAGAACGTCAAGCGTCAGAGAAGAGATTAGTCTATGCTGCTCAAAGTGTTTTCACATATCTCGAACATTAATTTAGCATGATAGTTTAGTAAAGTTGTATTAACAATGTAGCTGTAACATGAACTATTTTGTATGTACTTGTACGTGCTGTGGTCGGAAGTTCGTTTACTTTCGTTTAAATGAGTTACATTAAAATCTTAATATTGCAACATATTGTCAATTGTTACTTTGTTACAAACTTAGATTTTCTTGAAATGTAGCATAAACACTTATATTGTAATATGTTCTCTCTAGGTTATTTAGATTTTTTTTCCTTCAAAAAATCAAACGATTTTTAGCCATTCCATTAATTGGTGCAAATTTTTTTTTTTTGAATTTTTTGGTTAGGAACGCTTTGCTACAGGAACACTTTTTAGTCGTTATTGTGAATGGGAAATATATATATTCTAAAACGCTTTGTTAGGAACACATTTATGGTGTTCCAACATTGGAACATTTTTTTGCCGTTCCAGTTAACGTAGTAGAAACCAGCATGAAACACTTTATCAGGCACGCAAATGTGGTGTTCCAAATTTGGAACATAACTAAAGCGTTCCAATATGCATATGTTGGAACGCTTTTATTCCGTTCCAATATGCGTTTATTGGAACGCTTTAATTCCGTTCCAAAATGCATTTATTGGAACGCTTTAGTTCCGTTCCAAGGATTTGGCAGCCCAAAAATAGGCACACAATATAGGCGTTCCAAAAATTATTTGGAACGGAATTCCTCCGTTCCAAAAGGCTTATTTTGGTGTAGTGACATAGTCTTAGTTCTCATTTTATCTTGCCATTTTTCCATCTTTCCAACTTGCCATCTTCCCATCTTACTTTGAGCCATAGGCTCGCATATTCGTTCATCCAACCAAGGGACTATTCATGTTTAACACATTCTTTCGAAACGAAGTTCGATATACTTACCGCCCAATACTTGGGTCTTTGCATCACCTGTTAAACAATTCATATAGCATACGAGCATCATTCGATTTACAACATAAGCCTAGCCATGTGATAATTTATCTTTTATTATCTTTTTCGTATTATTACTAGGCATCTTTTATTAAGCGCCGAACGCAATAACAAGTCTACCATTGTTATGCGCGAAGATCAAGGATCGTCGAAGGATCAAAGCCACTCACTTGTTGGTGAATTGCCGAGAGAAAGAGGTCTTTCACGCAACGTCACCCTAGGTTCACCGCGTTAGCACCTGCATTGGCTCCAACGTCTGGTCAGCATACTTCTTCTCTTTCTCTCAGTTATTCGATATGAAATGCGTAGACGGTGAAAGTAAATCCATGAAAACATTCATCGAAAACAATCACGAAAATGCACACAAAAGCCAACGGCAAAAGCGACATCGAAAACCAGCAGGGCAACGATCTCGGGACAAGCGACTCTTATATAGAACTCTTCCCCCAAGACGCGCGCCACTGCATCTTGGGCATCATTTCAAAAGAATCCAATCCATAATGAGGAAAGGATCTCAATTTATTATCCCGCGATCCTGGTAAAGTTTCCCCAATTCTCATCCGACTCGGCCATTCGGCCGCTAGCCCGCACCGTGCTCCGCAACGGATTCAGGGCATTACACTTACAGTTGTCCTAGTTTTCTTCATTTATGGCTTGGTCGCCTATATAAGTTTAGGGTCCTCTGAATTTCTAGTCTGAGTAAACTCATCAACATGATTCATAAGGATAAAGGTTTTGTTAGGTTGTGAGGTATTCTACCCAACTTACAAGAGTTCAACTAATAGTGTGATGGGACAATGGGTCACGCAATCAAGGTAAGCACAAAGTTAGGCATTTAATGAATGAAGTAGAACACAATTACATATCAGGTTGAAAGAAATGAGTCAACGTTGGGCCTCTAATTCAAGTCCGAAAGTAACTGGGTGTCATGCTAGAGGTTATAGCTTAGCCATTTGACTGGAAAGTCATATTAAGAAAATAGGGTACAAGGATACGTGTTTTAGTGGGACATGATATATCTACATTAAGGTGGGCTCGTCTAAGTCTAACATATGAAGTTTGTTGGAAGGAAAAGTCTAGTGTTGTGCTCCAAATATTCAAGTCACGGTAAGGGATGCCAAAAGATCTAAAGAGAAAGTGGGAGTTCATGGGGTGAATAGTAATGCTCCAAAAATAAAGGAGATCAAGTTAAAGCATGCAATAAAATTAATTAAAAAATCCAGCAAAATAATTTAGGATCACAGTTCTAGAGAGAAGATGGCCTCTTAAATGAATACAGTCAATGAACAATTAAATCATTATTCAAATTGCAACTGGGTTAGAAGGTTACCATAAAAGATCGAGATTCGAGGGAAAATCGAGTAAGTAAAAATTGAGATACAATATAGTTTGGTAGATGACTAGCAACGCTTGTGTATGTATATACTACTATCATGGTCATGAGTGACATGGCATTTAGTATGGAGTACTTCTAATTTATTAGGGCTATCTTGGTGGCCTAATATTAAAATTTAAAACTCAAGTTTTCTCCAAAAGTTCCTTAATAAATTTCTCTAAAATGAACTATCCAAATTTCGTATCCACTCCAAGCCGTCAAATTTAATCATGACCAAATCAAATCCCTTTCCAAATAAACTTCCTTCACGTTACTACTAACCTTTCCAAAATTTAACACTTCCACTCCAACTTTTAAACTCAAGAAACTCATGAATAAAAACAATTTTATATTACTTCATAACTTTAAAACTCCAAAAATTTCTCCAATAACCCTCAAGATAAACTTTTAACATATCACGAATATTCTAAAATTTACAGCTCAATTTTTTAACGCACTCATCACATAACTTCTATTTCTAAGTCATTCAAACAAAATCACAATTTTTAAATGGTAAATTTCTTTAATCAATCAAAATAACTTTTCACCACATCTTTAGTAACCTTTTCCAAAGATTGTAATATTAGCAATCTAACTTTAAACTCAACATTCAATGATCTTATTAGTCATAAAAAAAATTATTTTATTTTATTTATATTTTTTTCTTCCAAAATTTTTAATCAATCTCGAATAAACCTTTATTGCGTCACAAATCAAATCTATGTATTTTTCTTCTTCTATCATTATCCCAAATCTTAAACTCAAAATTTAAGTAGGAGTTATCAATTGTAATTCATACAAGAGTTTAAAGTAGATCCTCAATTTGATTATATATCCTTCAAAATATTTTTAACCAAAATTCTTAATAACCTTACTCCAAACTTAAAATTCAAAATTTTACGAACTTATTAATTGGGAACCATACAACCCAATTTAAAACCAAGCCTTATCAACCGTCCTCAAATCTTACACCAGCATTTAAATTTCAAAAATTTCTTTCAACTAACTTTATATCTATTCAAGGATGTATAGCTATAATTCACTGAATCATAAGTATTTTTCAGAGACCTTCAAAAATCAAAACTCAAAATCAATTCAATTTCCTTTCTCAATTGTATATAGATTCCTCTATCATTTTGTAGATAAAAATAAAGTTCTAAAATCCTTTGAAGTTATTAATGTTGCTACTACCCAACTTGGAATAAACTAATCCTTAAGTTCATACTTCTAGAAAAATATGGTTCCTCTTATCCTCATATCTTTATAACTCAAAGAGGATCTCAATGTATACTAGTTGTCAATGTAATCCTTCTAGCCATGGGATTGACCAATGAGCATATACTAGTGTAGTCATCTTCCTAGTTGAAACTAAGCACGAAAATAAGAATCAACGGTAGTAAGGAACCAAGCAAGATGCAATTCAAGGTAGGTGAACGAGAGTTCGGAATTTGAAGTCAAGAGAGGATGTCAAGCATGTGGATGAGATTCCTAAATTCTAATCCTATATTGCAGGTTCACATCGGTACAGTTACGTAACCGAAATGACAAACTCGACCTGCATGGGCCACCACAAAAACATGTAACGCCTCAGTCCCAAAATCATATAGGACTAAGTACGCAAACATGCCAGCTGTAGATATACGAAGAATACTCCAATGTATGGAATTCTCGTATAAATACATAAGCTGTAAAATGTAGAGAACCAAGACATGCTAAATCTTATCCACAAATATATAAAGAATAAAGATAGAATCAACTTGAATAGTTATGGTACAATCGTTGGGCGGAGACAAAGTCCACTACCCACTATCTTAATGAAATAAATGTACAAGAAAGCGATCGACAAAATGACAAAACAAACCAAGAGCAATCATCTTCGAAAAATGGAGAAGATCACGGCCTTGGCTAGAACACCTGCAGAAAATCATGAAAGCATACACCTGGAGAGATCACCAGGTCCTCAGAGGGACGTAACAAGATACATAAAAATAATACCATAATGAACTGTAAATGAAACATGACAAAGGAAAGATCACATGCTCCAACACAATGGAACCTAACCATCTAGGTGTAATACAAGTCAAAAACTATACTGGAACGTATAAGTGGGTAGGAATAAAGCATAGCATCCACTAGAGGCTTTCGCATGAACTAGTATACGTCTCTGACCGTATCTGACGCGTGGTCAGGGCCGTGCAATGGATATATCCCCTAGTCCATACTTTGCATCGCTAGCATACCTCCTGACCATATCTGATGCGTGGTCAGGGCCGTGCAATGGATATATCCTCTAGCGATACACCCATAACAGGGAAACCATGAACCCATAACCGGGCAACTAGAAGGCTGTGGGCTAGCTCATACATCCCAGTAGTTTTCCCCGCCCATGTATCACACAAGTCATCTCTATGGCTTGGCGATCCATATCTCTATGCAAGTCTCTATCTAGACTCCGCTAATCCATAAATGAACCGACACACGAACCGCCCGTATCGGTAGCAAGTCGAATACGTAGGTTCGTGCCGACTCTATGATCCTCACTCATGTGTCGTGTAGGATACGTGTCAACATGTCAAAGAAGCTATGAAGCATAACTTCAACATATTGGGAATGTCAACTATCACATATGGTCCACACACACGCACACACACAACATCGATATACATATCGATGGCACCCAAGTCATACCTGGACACAATCTTACTAATATAAAACACTAGCAACATATAAATATCATGAATCAAATATAAGTACAAGATGGCAAGGTATCTTGCCTGAGGTTATGTGCAAAAGCAAAGATCCAGTAGCTCGAACCGAGAAATAAACGGAGCCAGAGAAAGCCAAATCCCGCAGATGACTCCGGATGCTGCAACAAACATCACGAACGAGTTTAGAATATAAGATATGCCTAGGAATCGCCTGTCCAAAAGTTAAATTCTGGAACAGGGCCAAAATCATAATTTCGGGTCAAAACGAAGTCCGTCGTTGGACCCGCTTTGTACCGAAAAGCACGCCAGAGCCTATGGTCTCTAAAGTCATCAAACTATATGTCTACAGATTTGTTTTGATGAGACGAACCCAATGGTATGTCCAATTTTGGATTCCGGTGGGCCGTGCACAAAATCGCCCGTTGAGTGGGATTGTGGGCCCGCCAAAATAGCGTCCCAATCAACGGTCTCATAATTGGACCAAACTTGGCTCACAGGACCAGAAAAATATTTTGAGTCCAATGGCACAAGTTTTGTCGCAATTTGATGAGTGTGCACAAAGTAATTGGAAAATTTTGAAAAGCTGGATACAAAAAAATTTGACGGATACGGGTCAAATTCGTCGCGCACACGCAACCAATTTGAATTCCGTCAAAGCCCACACTTCCGCAATGTCGATACGGACCTTTCGGTACTCTCGGTTTGCGACGGAGTCGCCCGATTTGTCGGGACGCACGTCGTACCGGGGTTTTTAAGTTTTTGAAAACGGATTTCTCAAAAATTTTAATTTAATTAAACATGGAATTTATTGCAGAATAAATAAATCTATTTGAATTGGATTCTAGAGGGTCATGTGGACTTTCTACACGAATTAACAGATCTAAAAACAGATTTAAAATGATGAAGAAATCGAACGGAGAAGTGGGATACCTTGATGTTCAATTCTGCTGTTGTTGGTGGTGTTTGTTGTTGTCGTTGCTGTCGCTGCTGTTGCGGTGCACAAGGCCGAGGGCTGCTCGTCAGAGAGAGGAGAGGAGAGGAGGATGGAGGAGAGAGGAGGTGGAAGGAGGAGTTAGATGAGAAGGGGTTAGGATTTAGTTTTAGGTTTAACAAAACAAAAATAAAAAAATCAATTAAATAAGGTCGGCCCACCCTTTATTCCGAAGAGCTGCTGCTGCTTTTCTTTTCTATAGCGTGGGTGGTCGGGTGGGGCCGACCACCCACTTTTTTTTTTAATACTTTTCTAATCCTACTTATATATATCTATATATTTATATGTATATATCCATAAATACACCAAAAAATTTATTTAAAATTCAAATACCATTTAAAAGTCACTATCCAATTATTTAATATATTTGAGCATATCTACATATATATATATATATATATAAATTCAATCCTTAATAAATCAACTCAAAATAGTAATAATATTTAAATAGGAAAACATGTTTATTAAATCTCCACAAAATAACTTTAATAATAATAAATTAATAAAATCTTTCCAATGAGTGCACTTATACTGCACACCCATTCCCGAGTTCACAAAATGTACTATATTGTAAAATATTATTTAAATAATAAAATACCAATAATTGCACAAATAATTAAATAATTTTAAATTGTACATAAATTTCTATAATAATTTAGAAATTATTTTTACGTACATAAAATATGTCTACATGGCCACTTTGGTCCCATCCCATGACTATATGGACTTAAATTTGGTTCGGGCCCAGTTCGGACTGGTTTGGACAAACCGGGTCATCTAAAAATCAATATATAAAATAATATCTAAATAAAATATTTTAAATGCGTTATTTTACAACTCGGCCTGGTTTTTCTAGTTCGGACTGAACTATGGCTAGGCCTCCCACGACATGACTAATATACTGGTCAAAGCACACTGCTACATCTTTCGTGCCAAAATTCATGGTCGCCTTGTGCTCAAAACACAACAATGGCTAAGGTCACTTTTAATAATTAATAAAAACCATAAATTGTATAAATTAAATTTGAAGTCTAATAAAATAATAAAGAAATAATTTTAAAAAATAAGGGTTTTACAATTGTATCTGATAGAGATACCCGTTTTACATCATATTTCTGGAAGAGTTTACATCATAGTCTGGATACCAAGTTAAGATTTAGTACGGCTTACCACCCTCAGACGGACGGGTAATCAGAAAGAACAATTCAGACTTTAGAAGATATGTTACGAGCTTACACCCTAGATTTTGGAGGGTCTTGGGAGAGTCACCTGCACTTAGTCGAATTTTCGTACAATAACAGTTATCAAGCCAGTATCCAGATGGCGCCATTCGAAGCACTATACGGTAAGAAGTGTAGGTCGCCACTGGCATGGGATGATATCGGGGAGAGGAAGATGTTAGGCCCAGAGATGATTGTTCAGACGGTTGAAGTGGTTAAGGGGATTAGGGAGCGACTTCGAGTTGCGCAAGATCGACATCGTCATTGGGCAGACCAGCATCGTAGGCTGCTAAAATTTTTTGTTGGGGACCACGTGTTCTTGCAGATCTCACCTACTCGTGGGGTCATTAGATTTGGGGTTCGTGGGAAGTTGAGTCCGTGATACGTAGGCCCATTTGCTATCCTTGATAGGGTAGGCGATGTTTCTTATCGTCTATCCCTTCCACCTTCGTTACGAGAGGTGCATGATGTGTTTCATGTATCTCAATTACGTAGGTATGTATCGGATCCAAGCCATATCTTCGATCATTCTGAGCTGGTTGTTGGTACCAACCTGTCTTACGAGGAACAGCCAGTGTCCATTTTGGACCGAAGGAAGAAGATACTTAAGAACCGAACAATTAGCCTTGTCCGTGTTGCTTGGGGCCATCACTCCTTAGCATAGTCAACATGGGAACGTGAGGATGATATCCGATCACGGTATCCGCACCTATTTGACTCACAAGATATATTTCTTTCCGTATACCATAATTGTCTTGATTTCTCATGCTTATCGCCCTATGAGTAGAAATTGCTTGATACCGTAGAATTATATATATTATATGCTATTGATATTGTAAGATGACTGCTTGATCGCTAGAATTGCTTGTACTTAAATTAGTTTAGCTCTGATGTTTTTATCCTGCTTGGATTTAAAATTTCGAGGACAAAATTTTTCTAAGGAGGGTAGAGATATCATTTTCCGTTCCCAGAATGCATATCTTAATACGTATACTGCTTGAATGTATTTATTTAATATTTATCATGTATTTATTTGTATTTAATTCCTTTAATTTTACGCTAATTATTTTTCTGTATTTTATTTTCTGCTTTTGTTTTGCTCTCGAGTTCGGCTTGGGTTGGTTTATTTTTGGATTTTGGTGGTTCATCATGAACCCAACCAACCCCCTACCTACCATCATCTCCATTTAAAGCCCCAACCTTTTCTCTCTCTTCATTACTTCTTATTCTCATTTACTCTTCATCTTCCTCATAATTCTCTCCACCTACCAAATCCATAGGCAAGTGCATCTTGCTTCCACATGAGAACCCATTTATATGGTTTATTTATCTTCCTCTCATGATACTAAGATAGTTTAGAACTTGATATTTTGTATTTTGAAAGTTTTATTTTTGTAGATCTAAAAATTGTTATTTTTGAATTTTAGTGGTTTTGATCTATCAAACTTCCTTATTTTCCAGTTTTGATTGTTCCAGGTTGTTGAGATTTGTGTTATAACCCATTTTGATCCGTGGAAGTCCCATTTTGGCTTAGATTTAAGGGTTCATGAATTTGGAGTTCTGGAGGTTCTTTACGCCCACGTTTTTACGTGTCCGCGTAATATCGAGCTCTACGCCCACGATCATTCGTGTCAGTATGAATCCGGTTTACGCAAGTCTACTCTGGCTTGGCGTATTCCTTTACGCGTAATGATATCCCTTTACGCGTATTCTCTTACGCATAATGATATTATTTTACGCGTACAATGTTTCACGCGTAATGATATTTTACGTGTACAATGTTTCACGTGTAATGATATTATTTTACGCGTACAATGTTTCACGCGTAATGATATTATTTTACGCGTACAATATTTCACACGTAAGGATATTTTACGCGTACAATGTTTCACCCGTAACGTTATTCTTTACGCGTAACTCTATTTTTATGCGTACTCCTCTGGCTTGGTGTAAGACGAGTTTTTATGTGCAACTTTATTTCATTGAGCATACTTTTTTCATTGAGCGTACTCCTTTACGCGTAAGCTGTATTCCTTCACGCGTAAACTTCCCTCATATGTGAACCCTCTTTTCACGTATTTCATTGGGCGTACTATTCTGGCTTGCGTATTTCATTGAGCGTACTCCTTTGGCGTACATGGCATCCCTTATTTTATCCTTACGCCTTTTTAACATGAACTAGATATAATCATGATATGTTAATATTTTAATACATATTATTGTGTGGAATGTGCCCTGTGTCCCGATTGGTTTATGGATACCCAGTATGACTGGAACTTAACCCTGAGAGTTATAGACTCGACCATACTAAATACTAATTTGCCTTTCATGCCTTGGCACGAATTGACATTGATTGTTACCTTGACTAAATAATTGATCATGCGTTCATAGTTGGAACGTCTTACTGAAATTGAATGATACACGTTCATATTAACCATGAACCATTGCAATCGACTAGCCGATCCCGAACATTGGCATATGGACACGCGCATGCTTCAACTTATTTTCTACAAAAGCAGCATGTGTACTTTACAGTCAATGTATGATTATTTCGTGGCTAGGTTTGATTGTTGCATTATGCTATATAAGACCTACAACCTAACCGCACGGGCATCGTTGTAGAGTTATGCATATCGTACTTTGTAAGAAAGTACTCATTCTGAATGACTATGATCCACGGCATGGGATTTCAATCAACATAGGGACTATTAAGTTAAATAAAATAACGATTGCATGGAGAGAATGGATTCCCGAGTTCTTACATGGCAGCCATCCCGGGACAATTAGTGCCCCAACATGCCGACTAGTTTTCACAGATACAGCAAATCTGCCACACGGGCAGGAAGTGGTATCTGCTTATATATTTATCTATACATTGTTGACGGGCGTCCCGCTGGGACTCGTCTAATTCATGACTGGCATAATTGATTGTTGGGTAGACTAGCCTTGCTTGTACATTGTAAGAACTGAGGAATCCCTTATTGCATATTTCCAGGACAACTTGAAACTTACAGTTAGCAAGCCGTAGTAGTTGTATTGCCGTTTAAATTGATTTGTTTGTGTACTGTGCTTACTTCGTTAACTAACGGAGATGATCAGAATGTCAGGACATGACGGGTTAACTTCTGTTCTTGTTTGGTTGGGAAGTTGTTTTGAAGTGTCGTGATATTGTGTGAATCCCCGTAGCAAGCGGAGACTTATTTATTATATTCTTAACTCTTATCACTGGTTTTAATTCTCATGTTGTACTTCCTTGTGGTACTTGCTATTAGAGGTCTAACCTCTCTGGTTTTGTATGGCCAGATTTAGAGTCAGCTCCCGAGGACTCAGCTTACTTTTACCTCCAAGATGGTCAATACTAGAGGAATGATCGCAGGAGGACATGAGTGGGTTCCTTACTTCCTCGCTCGGTTTGCTACTTGCTTTATATTTTGCCGCTCGGCACCGACATGTTAGTCGAATTGTCTTGTACTTACTTTTACATAATTGTAACTAAGTCAGACTGCAGCTGATAACGATTGTGTATACCTTGTTATATCATCTGGCTACGTTTTGTACAGCCAGATCTCAAGAACATTTTGACTGAGCGTTTGGGAAGCCTTACTGTTTTATCTTACATGTTCTCTATTATTGCTTTTTGTTGAATGATTGAGACAATAGATGTTGAGTGACTATAGTGAGACTTTCATGTAGTATGCACCCTCTCGTCTTTTAGACAACATTGATCGTATTATACGGTATTCATCTACCCGTAGTACGTAGTTGGCTGAGTCATTCCCCCGCTCTCCGGTATTCTAGTTCTGGGGCGTGATAATACTCAATTACGAGTTCGATACCCATCACTTCAAGGTCTTATCGTATCTCATTATTTAGGGCCAGTGATTCTATAAACATTCTGCTCAGCACGTCAGCTATGACGTTCTCCTTGCCCGGCATATACTCGATCGTTAGCTCGTAATCTTTTATGAGTTCGAGCTAACGTCGTTGCCATAAGTTGAGTTCTCGTTGCGTAAACAAGTATTTGAGACTTTTATGATCTGTATAGATTCTGCAAGCTACACCATAAAAGTAGCATCGCCAGAGTTTCAATGCAAACACGATCGCCGTCAATTCTAGGTCATGCGTTTGATAGTTTTTCTCATGCTGCTTCAACTACCGTGAAGCATAGGAGATGACCTTGTCCTTCTGCATGAGTACGCACCCGAGGCCAATTTTTGATGCGTCGCTGAATATCTGAAACCTTCTGGGCCATCTGGAAGTGCAAGGATTGGAGCTGAGACGAGCCGTTGCTTCAACTCTTTAAAGCTGAATTCACAATCGTCACTCCATTCGAATATGACTCCCTTCTGGGTGAGGCGAATCAGAGGCGATGCTAGTTTTGAAAAGCTACGCACGAATCTTCGGTAGCAGCCTGTTAAGCCCAGGAAACTCCGAATGTCGTTAGCCGAGGTAGGTCGTTTCCAATCTACTACGACTTCAATCTTCTTTGGGTCCACTGCGACGCCTTCGGCAGAGATTACGTATCCAAGGAATGTCAAGCTACTGATCCAGAACTCGCATTTACTCCGCTTAGCGTATAATTTGTTTTCATGCAGAGCCTGCAGTACCGTCTTCAAGTTCTCTGCGTGCTCTTCTCGATTCTTCGAGTATATAAGGATATCGTCGATGAACACGACTATAAATTTGTCGATTTGGGGTCGGAAGACTCGGTTCATCAGATCCATGAAAGCGGCTGGGACATTCGTCAAACCGAACGACATGACTAGGAATTCATAATGACTATATCGAGTACGGAAGGCAGACTTCGATACGTCATCGAACTTGATCTTCAACTAATGGTCCAAATTACAAACTGCGGAAGGCAAAAGGCAAACACAAGCACACTAGAAGAACACTCAAAAGAAAGAGAAGATTACAAACTCCGTTGCCCTTACATTACAAAGAGCCTTCATATATATATATATGCTCAGGGACGGTACTAACTGGTTTAGCCGGTTAAGGCTACCGGTGTCAACAATCTTTCTTCAATAATTGAAGAAAGATTCCTCCTTATCTTCCAGCTGGTATGCCATCACATCTCCATAAGCTGGTACACCGTCACGTCAGTGTTTTATTCGTTTCGGATAGAAACGAATCTTCCACCTTGCATACATTATTGTTATGGTGGGTCCCCCTCCCATATCATATTCCATCAAAGTTCCTACTTATCGAAATCTGACGGTGGAGGTGGTTCTGTGCCCTAGACTGCATCAACACTATTAACATTTTCCCACCAAATTTCTAATTTTTCAGTTTCCCAATCCTCTGAGTCAGAAAGAATATGGGCTGGTGAAGGGTCACCCTCAGCCCTTTGTGAGGTGTTTTTTTGGTCGGTTGAAGAGACAACCGCATTGATGAGTTGTGGGTCTTCGAAAATGACATCCCACCAACCGTCCCAATTATCGAAAGTGGAGGTGGACGGAGAGCCTTCCTGTGGCGGGGTCCATTGTCGGTGTACCCGCTCAGCATCTTCCCATTCCCTAATTCGACTGTCTTCGGGGGAATCATTTTCTATAGTATAATATGTCTCTGCAACGGAAGGTGATCGTAGAGGAGACAAAATAAACCCAAGCTCTCGTCTGACTGGAATCGGCTTGGGTGCTATCTTCGGCTTCTTTTACAGACGCCAACCGACACGTTTTCTGTAGCGTCTGAAAACATCATCATATGAGTTTCCTCTTCATGAGCCCACCTCGTTTTACAGCTGCTGGAACTGGGACGCAATTTTAGCATCCACAATAATTGCATCCTCAGCGCAGTCATCTTCTTTTGCTTGCAAACCTGCTGGACTAAGACACGTGTTGTTAAAAAAATCTTGGAGCAGGGCCATGTTTTCCTCTTCATTGACGGGCTTCACAGTAACATAGTCCGCCAAAATGATATTGCTGCTGCTTGAAAGAACCGCCTGTCCTTCATAAAGCTTTCGGACTTCGGCAAAAAATTCTCTGGCAGCGCCATAGCGTTCCTTTCCGTCGTTGAAGTTGCCTTTCTTGAAAGGAAAGAACTGCAGTCCTGGATCTCCAGCAAGATGGTGGAGTTCCCAAATCTGATATGAGGGGAAGCACTTGATGTATCGCTTCTCCTCCCAAATACTCCAG
Source organism: Iris pallida (assembly GCA_029216955.1). Lineage (NCBI taxonomy): Eukaryota > Viridiplantae > Streptophyta > Magnoliopsida > Asparagales > Iridaceae > Iris > Iris pallida. The sequence continues at coordinate 31,752,693 of JANAVB010014796.1, read as the reverse complement.
ATTCTAAACCTGAACATGGTTTAAAATCTGGAAGCACTAACTTTTGTACCTTCCCAGCAAATTTCTGGGATTAATTGCTTATAGATGTTATCATCTGAGGAGCAGATGAACATCTCATGAACAAAACCCTTTTTTATTTGTACGGGCAGGTTAACAATCTCCTGGAAGCAAGATACCAGGTGAATGTTCCCGTAACTGGAGTACACTACCTCTAACCTTTCAAAATACTTAGTGATGTTGGAGTCATCTAAGCTCTGAAGTAAGTTAGAAGTCGGGCGTCATCAATCAGCCCCTGCTTGTACCTTGTAATCATTCCCTGTGCCATACCTTCAGAGTCCATGCTTTGAGTTCTTTCATCATCAATGGACAGGGAGGAGCAGAGCTTCAGTAAGTCTGGTATTCTAAGATTAACCAGATCATGGCTGTTAATCTGCTCAAGAATTTTGCAGAGTTCTTTATGTTTGAAAGAAGGTCCACTGAAGAGATCCTTCTCCATAGCATCAAGTACAGGTGACCTTGATGTAGCACTATAAGCCATCATCACAAGTGCCTGCTACTTGACCTCGTGTAATTTCGAGTTTAGCTGCTCAGACTTGGCTCGAATAGCAAGAAATTGTTTTTCAATCTGAGACAACCAGAAGTTGGCTCCTTTGGTGTCATTTGACTGAATGGCTCGGCAGCAGCCATTAAACTTGTCCCAAGAATCCTTATCGTTTTTTCTAATTCTTGGTTGTACCAGTTCTTTACAACGGTACTTGCAAAAGTCTTGTTCTGGAAAGGGACGAGCCTCTTCGGTCCTCCTTTCAGAAATTGGGCCTGTGTGCCCTGAGATGCCTGTACGGCTTGTAGGGCCTGTACGGCCAGGGATTGGCCTGTGTGTCCTGAGGTGCCGTGGCCATCTGGCTATTCGCCTGGCTTGCTGCTGCCGGAACTGGGCTGCTCGCCTTAGGCATTCCGATAGAGGAAGATGATGCCTGATTGTTGGCACCAGATTTTGCTTTTTTTGGCCAGTAACAGGAGTAAAGGCATCCTGCCGCTTTATTTCTTCATGAATTGCTTTCATTTTTTTGTACTCGTCTGGATCCATAGCATCACGGCCTGGTAAGAGTATCAGCAAGAAAGTTAGTATATCCGGGGATATAGTTGACTTCATAATTAAAAATCTCTAAATAGATGGCAATTATAATCCTTCGAAGATTTTCTTCTGGATTATTAATAGTTTTTTTTAAGAAACTGAGCAACAGATTTATTGTCAGTCTCAATAATGAAATTTCTATAAAGAAGATAAATTCTCAAACTTTTTATTGCTAATTTAACAGCAAGTAGTTCTTTATCATAAGTCGCATACTTAATCTGGGTTTTAGTAAATTTTTCGGAGGTATATGCAACAATTTCTTTATTCTTTGCAATTAATACTCCTACCAAAAATAATCAGAAGCATCAGTTTGCAGAACTAACTTGTCTTCATCCAATGGGAAATAAAGGATATTTTGGTCCTTAACCAAATCCTTAATTTTAGCAATTTCTTCTTTCTCATTTGGTGAAAGCGTAATGGATATCTTACTAGTATCCCACTTTCTGGGTTGTTCACCAGTCATGGTTTTATATTTGGCTTGTTCAGCAGCTAACTTATCATGTAGTTTCTCCACTCTAGTAGAAAGATGAGAAATAAACTTTCTACTATAGTTAAGCAATCCAAGAAAGCTCTGAAGTTCTTTCAAAGTTTTGAAGTCTTCAGGAAAATCTTTTTTTTAGCATAAATGTGTTGCTGTAATTCTATCTGATCATTTTTTATTACCTTACCTAAGAAATCAATTTCTGTTTTAAACAGTTCAATCTTCTTAGGACTAAGTATAATACCGTTATCAAGCAATATCCTTGATACTTGTAATAAATGACCTTTGTGTTCATCAGCAGTTTTAGAGATGTCACACCCCAGTACCGAAATACGGAGACGGACTAGGCCAGCTACTCCATATGAGGTACGTAACGTCATACGGCGATCGTGGCTGTCGAGAGACTAGGGGGTACATGCTACAATCAAGTCTCCTATGGTCCCACAGAGTTCTATGTCTCAATCACTCAAACCACATCAACAATTAAATGAACATTAAAGATAAAGCAGTAAGGCGTCCCCGACGCTTCATCAAAATGGTCATGAGAGACTAGCTTTATAATTTAGCTATCTCAGAGAGTCAGGAGTACAAAATTATATACAGCTGCAGTCTGTTTAATTACAATGATGTACTGACACAAAATATCAAGTAATCCGGCTAACAGGTGCCGGTGGCTAAACGCCGCAAAAGTATAAGCAGGAGTGGTGGAGAAGAAACCCACTCGAGTTCCCGAACCGCCATGCTCCTGGTATGCACCATGGATGTCAGGGAGGAAGATCGTGTCCTCAGGCTCTGCTACGGGATCTGGTCAAACAAAACCAGCGGGGTCAGCCCCGAATAGCAAGTACCGCCAAAGAGGCACAAGAGTTAAGATTAAAAACCCAGTTAATAGAATGATTGATAATAGTAGTACTTATGCTACTATTATAGGGTAGCGCAACATCTTCGAACCCATATGGCACCCTTACAACCAAACAAGGACAAAAGGTGCCGCATGGAGTCGGGACGCGTCGTACTCTATAACATTCACATAAGTTAAAAGGTATAAACAATAAAATCTCCTGATCGTGACTTCGGTCGATAGCCTATCGCAGCACAATAACCAACCCAACAATCAAACAAGAACATGGGTTGGATCATGCACCATGATAGACCATGTTCCTCAGTCATTCACAGAAGTAGCACTTCACAACCAGAATATATCTTCCGTTCATAACTTCGATCCACAGCCCATCATAGTACGATAACCAACCCAACAATCAAACAAGAACATGGGTTAGATCACGTACCATGACAGTCCGCTTCCCTCAGTTATTCACGGAAGGTAATAGGATACAAGCAAGTCGTTTTTACGGCCAATCAAGTCTACGAGTTTCTAGTGGGACGAGGTTATTCTCGTGTCATGTTATTTAAAAAATCCTCAGATCGTATCTTTCCAGCAAGGCTAGCCAACCCGGGGGTTCGCGTAGACAGGTATGATTGAGCACAGGTCCCTCGTAAGGCCACCTTGCCAAAACATATATTATATAGCAGGAATTAATCGGATACAGTCATCTACTCGTTGCGGATGACACAGTATCCGTGGAGACCAGCCGGCGCGTCAAGACAATATCTCAAGGCGGCTGGTGTAACACGATCTCGGGATTCTGCCCTCTCCATGCATCTAGTATATTTAGTTGCCTAGTTTAACCCTAGGTGAAATCTTGGACTCACATGCTGTGGCCTGCATGATTATCCTCCTAAAGTCGTACTTTAGTACGAGTACCCCAAAGAGGATCCATGTCAATCAGTATGTCAACATGTTTTACCCTCCTTAGTGTAATGCATCATTGCAAATACGCCACGTGGAGTTACGAGTCTTTTGTCGAGCATGAACAAGAACTGGGACATTCAGGTACATGTATCATGTAGGAACACTTTGTTCTCCAGGGTCACATTAGTGCTCATATCATGCTCGGGACAAAAGGCGTAAGGATATAAAATAGGCATATAATATCTAATAAAATATCAAAAGCGTACGCACAAAAGCACGCACGCTCAAGGGGTAAAAGTCACGCAGGCTCACTCAGGCTCACTCAAGGCAGCGTGCGTGAAAAGTCACGCAGATTCAAGGGAAGAGCTGCGTGAAAAGTCACGCAAGCCCAAGGAGAGAGCTGCGTGAAAAGTTACGCAAGCCTAAGGAGAGAGCTGTGTGAAAAGTCACGCAAGCCCAAGGAGAGAGCTGCGTGAAAAGTCACGCAAGCCCAAGAAGAGAGCTGCGTGAAAAGTCACGCAAGCCCAAGAAGAGAGCTGCATGAAAAGTCACGCAAGCCCAAGGAGAGAGCTGCGTGAAAAGTCACGCAAGCCCAAGAAGAGAGCTGCGTGAAAAGTCATGCAAGCCCAAGGAGAGAGCTGCGTGAAAAGTCACGCAAGCCCAAGGAGAGAGCTGCGTGAAAAGTCACGCAAGCCCAAGGAGAGACACGCTTCCAACAGGAAGCGTGCTCAAACGGGGCACACTGTTCACTGTCTTCTCCAAACAGCAAGAACACCATGACTGAACCCAAACTTCAAAGCATCATAACTTGGCCATCCGAACTCCAAATCCAGATTTCCAAAGTTCCAACTTGGGTGAAACTGAATGCTCTTCCACATGGAAGCATCAAAAACCCATAAAATCCAACTAAAGTAGATCAAACCATGCAAAATCCGAAAATAATTAAAACCTAGATCTACAAAAATCAAAGCTTCAAAATGGAAATTTCTAAGTTCTAAACTAGTATAGATTGAAGAGAAGAACATGTTTTGGCAAATATTTTTGTAAGAAATCATTGACAAAATTATGGATCCATCTCTTGAGCAAGTTGGTACTTGCCTTGGTTGGTGGAGGAAATAAATAAGAGGAAGTAAATGAGAGGAGAGAGAAGGAGATGGGTTATATATATAGATCTTGGACCCATAGGTTCATGATGAACCAAAGGGTTCAAGATGAACCATTGGTGAACCAAGAATAGGTTACCCAAATGAGCCAAAACTATAGGCCCAAATGCCGAAAATAAATTAGGAAATAATATTTTGTCGAATATTTTTGGGAAATGCATGAAAAAATACTGCATAATAAATATAGTATAAATACGAGGTAAATACAAATTATCGGTTTACGTATTAAAATACGTATTCCAGGATCGGGGAGTGACAAGAGAACACAAGAATATCATCAATATAGACAACAACAAAATCGAGATGTCCGAATATTGAATTCATCCATTTCTGGAATATTTGTGGAACATTTTTTAATCCAAATGGCAAAACTAACCATTCGAAATGTCCCTGAGGACAACTGAATGCTGTTAGCTCAATGGAAGTTTTATCCGCAAGCTTAAGTTGCCAAAAACCAGATTTGGCGTCAAACTTACTATAAAACTTAGCTCCATGTATCTGCCTAATTAAATTTTCAGCAGAGGGGATGAAATAACCGTCAAATTTCATGTAGCTATTAAGCTTTCGATAATTAATAACCATTCTAGCTTTTCCTCTTTTTGTCTCGGCATGATTCCTAACTAGGAATGCTGGAGATGAATGAGTACTATAGCTTTTTTGTATCAACTTTAATCGAAGTAGTTCATCAATTTGTTTAGCAAATTCCTCCTTGTTCGTAGGAGAAACCATAATGCTATTTACACGAACTTTCGATTCTTTATGTATATCTAAAAGCTCAATTTTACAATATCGTGGGGCTTTATCAAACCATTTTAATGGATTGTCAGAATATAATGGCTCTAACATTCCATGAATGATCTTTTGGAAATTGTTATCTGTCGAAATATTATAAAAGCAGATTTTGTCATCAATCTCACCATGCTGTGCTGCGGGTAAAAATTTGTTAGCAAGGGAGACATTAAAAGGTACGCGAGGAATAGAGCGTCCATCAATGTCAAAATAATGATGATTAAAGGGAGGATAATTGTGAAGATTATCCATACCTAATAAACAATCATTATCAAAGTCCTTTGGGAGTAATCGGAAAGTATACTGATAAGTTTTGAAATTTCCATGGATATCAGGGATTTGGACGTCAACTATTGCGCCATAATCAACTGATATCTGTCGACCCATGAAATCATTTAATCTGCAGGGTCTGTCAAGTTTATAACGTAAATGTTCTGGTACGAACAATTCTTGTAATAAACTAACTTCAGCTCCCGTGTCAAGGAGTGCCTGAATAGTTAATTCCTTATACCCAGGGGTACAAATTGTCAATGGTATGTAGATATGTCCTTGTGGGAAAATTTTAAGATCAAGGGTTGTTTTAAGCATTAGGTGGAGTTTTAAGTAGGTCTTCCCAATTAAGGGTTTTGTCAGCAAGAATAGAGTCGTCGCCTTCATCACAACGAATCCAGTCATCCAGGTTAAACTGGTTAATCTGACTAAACTATAATCCCACCTGATCCAATGAGGTATCCATAATATCAAGATCAAGTTGATGTGTAGGGAATCCGAGTCATCCAGGTCATAAATCCTGATATTCTGGGCAAAAGTAACCCTTCGCTTTTGTCTATTATCTTCAAGATGAGCTTCAGTTGTATTTTTATAGAAATGAATATGCTCACGAAGAAGCCTTTTAGTTTGTTCTAGGTGTCGCATTACAATAGTTCTGTAATTCGACTTGGTAGCTTCAGTTTTGATAATATCCTTAAATTTTTTGGTTAGACACAGCATTTTATATGCCTCAAAAATTTGGAGAGCATCATAGCTGGTCGCCCGTTTTATGTTTAGGGTATTCCTTTTAAGTTGACTAGATGTACTCATTCAGGATAAATCAGAATTATTTTCCCTGATTGGGGATAAAGATGTATTGATGACTAGATTATCCCTTCGGGGTCTCTCGTTCATCAAGAGTCTAGTCATTTCCTCCATAGGGGTTTCACTTATACTTGTTCTATGGGCAGAGATCTCAGGAGAAATTGATATTCTTCCTGTATCAAGATGTCCCATGGAATTAGATCGTGAAATTCTTACTGAATTAGAGGAAGATGCCTCATCATCATGTGAATGGGGTCTACTTCAGCTTAAGACAGTAGAGATGGTATTTCCAGAAGCAATAAAGTACTCGGTAGGTACTTCAAGTTTTGGTTTTAAAGATTTGACAAAAACTTGCATTTCATTGTCAAGCCTTAAATGTTCCAATTTTACTAGTCGGGGTTGTATAGTCTTTTCTATACCAACCTCAAAGAGTTTAACTAAATGTTTGGGGGTAATGGATTTAAACGTTGGAGTGTCGTTTAAAGCCATACAGTGCTCCCACTGTATACTCAAAACCTTGGATCTTGGCATAAGTTCTATGCCTTGAAGGTTTATGGATTAAAGTACATGTTTTTTCTATAATTTCATCATCAAGACTTATCGAAAAGTCGAGATGAATGTTTATTACAAATAACCTGTTTACTAAGTTTGATTTAGCTCCTCCAATACTACTATTAAGAGGGCTGTTAATGATACGTTCGTCCATACAGACCACTAGTATGGGAGTATCATTTCCTGTTCGGAATAGACCAGGTATTTTTAACTGAATCAACCCAATATGTTGATATCTCATTTTTGGGTATTTCTTTTTTAATTTTTTGATTTTCTTTTTATCGAGAAGGTAGATAGAAGAAAAGTTTTCTCCTCCGTGAAGCTCAATGTTTCCTTGCATTCTTTCGAATACATAGGTATATTTGTTTAAGAATCGGGACTGGAAGGATATAAGCTTATACACTTCCTTTTTATCTGATTGCGGAATAGCTTCTTTCAGCTTTTCCAAATCTTCGTCAGTAATTTCGAATTGTTCACCCTCGCTTTGCTGGAGGCTAGAATTCGAAGTTTCTTCTGACGTTAGTCTATTCATATATATTCTAAATTCATAATAATGCTCCTCAGGGTCTCTCCTGCTGGGGCCAATACTAGAACTAGAACCTGGTTGAGGTACTGCTTTGGACGGAAGGGGTTCTTCCACCATAGGTAGATCCTCATATTTATGTATTACAAGCAACCCGATAGGGTCAGCACGGTGAATTATATAATCACCCTCATAGACTGTATTTTTAACGGTAATACATACATTATGTCTTGACACTGGTTCAATAAACCCTTGTGTCAATAGTATGACTTTATTTGTATGTAACGGAACATTATGAATTATTCCGTAGTATCCGAGAGGTATAAAAATTTTTAATCCGAGGAATATCTCGGCACTCCTATATCGTTTGATACAAACATCCTCTTTAGCGTATAAAGTATATCCTGCAGAAATTCCTTCTTTGATAGGAAGGATAGCTTTATCATCTAAAAGAGTGATACGTACTTGATTATAGGTTTTATTTATTGTATTCATATTTATTTTAAGATGTTCTATAGCCTTACTGAGATCCTCAACTTTCGAAGAGTTATCTTCTTCAGAGGATTCTGCCATAGACTCAATTTCATAGATGGAAGAAGCAGAAGTATTACTGCTAATTTCATCTAGAGTTCCTATATGAATACCTTAATTTTTGAGGTCTGTGATGACCACGCTTTGTATGTTTTCAGGACATTCGTTGGCATAATGTCCTTCTTTGTTGCATTTAAAACACTTGCAACCTTTCTTAAATCTCTTTTTCTTAATAAATTTCCTTTTTCGGAAATTCTTTTCTGTTTTGAACTTTTTCTTGAAGTTAGGTTTCCACTTCTTTCTAGTAATTTTCCATTTTTTCTTGCTAAAGGTTTTACCTTTTTTCTATGTCTTTTTCCATTTCGGTTTTTGCTATACAGGTGGACATCCGAATTGGAAGTTAATATCTTCATCGTACTTGTTACAGCATCTGTAACCCAGTACAGAATTTTTGATAAACTTATTCATTTGTGACGAGGCTTTTGCCTGTTCACAAGTTTCTTCTATGGTTCTCATACAAGCTTTCTTTAATAAGCCGGTTGTATGAACACCATTAATTCCTCCACGGAGTTCGTCGTATTTTGCTTTAATAATATTATTCCATGGGTAAGAAATTTTAGTAAAAAATCCCTCCATCCAGAATTCTTTTTCTCGAATATTGTTTAAGTGGAAAATTAGTCCAATATATTTGGACAAATTCTTCAAGCATGCAAATATCACACAAAATTATTTTGTGTAATATCTTATTATAATTTTTTGATGCTTGAGAGCTTTCTCCTGTAAAGTCGGCAAGAAGCTGCCGAATCAGCTCATTAAGGGCTGCGAATTTATCAGGAGTAGCCTTAATAGATTCAATGGTTTGAGGATTTAGCATTTCAAAGTTTCACAACCATGCAATGCTATCATCTTCCCAATGCCCACCATGGTCTAATTTGTGAATGCCTTCAATAGGTATCTCCCTTAATTTTAGCGGTTAATGGCTAAACTCTTAGTCTTTTGCAAATAAACAGGGAACAAAGTCTCTAATTGGATTCACACTTCTAGATTTTTGTGTTCTGTCTGAAAATTTTCAATGTTCTTTAATACAATTCAATTCGTTGTCTGATTACGTTGATTAAATAACTTATTATGTTCTGCCTTCCAGAATCTGATGATGGTGGGAAGTTCATGGTTTACTATAGGTGGGGTAGAGTTGGAGTAAGAGGTCAAGATAAATTACATGGTCCATACGCATCACGAAATGAAGCAATAGGTGAAATGAGTAGGAAGTTCTTTGATAAGACAAGGAACTATTGGTCCGACCGCAAAAGTTTTACATCTTACCCGAAATACTATACTTGGGTGGAAATGGACTACGGTGAAGCTGAAAAGGTGATAGTTACATCATTTGCTTGATATATAAAGATTTAGTTTTTGTTAACAATTATTTTTTTATGTTTAAGTCCCTACTGGAATAATTGGGATATGAATTGTTATCTTTTATTCCCAATTACTCTAAAATTTTAAATATTAAGTAGCTTTAGATGTTTGTCTTTCCATTATGCATCTTCTTAATAAATTTTATAAGCAGGTTCCAGAAAAGAATGCGTCCATTGGCACTCAACTTCGGGAGACAAAACTTGAACCCCGCATTGCAAAGTTTATATCTCTCGTTTGTAACATCAGCATGATGAAACAACAGATGATAGAGATAGGTAAGTACACGGTTCATCTTTCTGGTATTTATTAAATAGTTGGGAACTATGTTGTACTTGGCACTAGGTGAGGCGAGACGAGACGAGACGATACCCCTTCCGCCTCGCCTAGGCGCGCCTAAACGCCGCCTAGGATACACCTGTTATTTTGCAAAAAAAACTGCAGCTATATGCAGTTATGTACAATTAGTATTACGATAAGCAATATGTTTAGTTCATATAAGGAGCAACAACATAGCAATAAGAAGCAACATCGTAGCAATTTAAAAGAATTCAAATAATGATTAATGAAAGCAAAACATCATATGCAATATAATAAGCATTAACCAATAAGCAATATAATAAGCCTAAAGTAAGCATTAAGCAATACATTACGCATTAACCAATATTCATCATGAAGTAATAATAAGTGGATAACTAATAGGAACTAAACAACCGCCTAGGCGCACCTATGTATTCCCCTAGTCGTTCCTAGGTGCCCACCGCCTAACACGCCTAGGCCGAGGCTAAGGCGGGCTCTCCCCAACCTATATGCCTAGACTACCTAGGCGTCGCCTGTAACAACATAGTTTAGAGGGAAAAATACTCGTCTGAACTATAAAATAACAGCTACGCATAGCTGGTTCCTGTTGTGTGTTTGTTTGTGTGTGTCTACCTATGTTGTATTGGGCTCTAGGTCAGGCAAGGTGACAGGCCACCCACCTCGCCTAGGCGTCCGCCCAGGATTCGTGCATTTGTCCAGGATCTTTTCCCGAAATCAAAGCAGCAACAATAGAAGAAGAAATAAAAGAATAAGAAGAAAAAATCGAAGAAGCAACAACAAAAGAAGAAGAAAACAACAACAAAAGAAGCAGCACAAAGTTTTTTTTAAGAAAAAAAGTTAAAATTAGAAAAACTAGCCTAAATACCGAATATATTTTTCCTAGATGACCCTAGGCGGTCACCTGGACACGCCTAGGCGACCATTTCCACACCCAGGAGAATTTTTCCTATGTCGAGGCGACTTCTCTTCAACCTGTACACCTTGACGTAAGGAAAAAGAGAATAAATTTATGCAATTGAGGTAAGGGAATATGACAGTGCGACAGTATACGGCTGAATTCAACAAACTAGCCAAATTTGCTGGAGACTATCTGCCTACCACTGTAAGTCAAGCTCGACGATTCGAAGTAGGCCTGCGTTCTACTATCCGTGCTCATGTCTCGGTGCCTGAGTACAAAACCATGGGCGAGGCACTCAACCATGCCCTCCGTCTGGAGTCCGAGTATCCTCCTGCTACAACCGGCGCTGTTCACTTTAATAAAAAATGCCATAGTAATGCGGGAGGCAACAATGCACACAAGGGTCAAAACCGCGACAACGGAGACGGCAACCAGACAAAGGATCGAGTAGTCTGCAAGTTCTGCCACAAGGAGGGGCACATGGCCATCGAGTGCCAATTGAAGAATGGAGCATATTTCGTGTGCGGCAAAATAAATCACGTCGCAAAGAACTGCCCGAAAGCTAGGCCGAACCAACACCCACAACAACACCATCAGAACCGAGGCCAAGCACCTCGGGCTCCACCTACCGCACAACAGAATGGCCAAGACCATCATCCCAATGCTCAGGGCCGCGTCTATGCCATGACTCGAGACTAAGCGTTCACATCTGATACAGTCATGACAGGTATACTATAATTCAATAATAAACCTGCTCGTGTATTGTTTGATTCAGGTGTCACGCATAGTTTTATATCGGCGGACTTTGCCGCCGAGCACAAATTTTTCCTGATACCGCTGGGCCTCGATCTCACTGTTAACGTACCGTCGGGCATGCCATTACTTGCAAATTTAGTCTGTAAAGACGGAATCATCTGTATATGTGGTCAAAAGATCAGTCTCGATGCGATAGTTCTAGATATTATGGACGACGACATCATTCTGGGGATGGATTGGCTCGGTCCGTGCAACGCAACCAGACTACGCTAAAAAGAGGGTCACATTCCGTATACCTGGGGTGCCTGAATTCTACTACTCGTGTGGTAAGGCATCGCCGACCTGCATGGTGATCTCCGCAATATCTGCTCGAAGGATGCTGCATTTCGGGTGCGAAGGCTATCTAGATTTCGTTCGAGACATGCGACCGGATGGTGCAAATACGGGTCAGACCGATATTGTGGCAGAGTTTCCAGATGTATTCCCGGACGAGCTGCCCGACATGCCTTCCGATCGAGAGATTGAGTTCACTATCGATACATTCCCCGATACTCGATCGATCTCGAAAGCCCCGTACAGAATGGCCCCTGCAAAGCTAAAAGAACTCAAAGTACAGTTGCAAGAGTTGCTCGACAAGGGATTCATTCGACCTAGCGTCTCGCCATGGGGAGCGCCCATGCTGTTCGTCAAAAAAAAAGGATGGCACTCTGTGTCTTTGTATCGACTATCGCGAGCTGAATAAAGCCACCGTCGAGAACAAATATCTCCTGCACCGCATAGATGATATGTTTGATCAGCTGCAAGGAGCCACGGTGTTCTCTAAAATTGATCTGCGTTCGGGTTACCATCAACTCAAGATCAAGCCAAACTATGTGCCGAAGTCTGCCTTTCGCACTCGATACGGCCATTACGAGTTCCTGGTAATACCGTTCGGCCTAACGAACGCCCCTGCTGCTTTCATGGATTTGATGAATCGGGTGTTCCGACCATTCCTCGACAAGTTTGTAGTAGTCTTCATCGACGACATACTCGTCTACTCGAAGAGCAAGCAGCAACACTCTGAGCATCTACGGATCGTGCTTCAGACCCTTTAAGAAAATTAGTTATTTGCAAAGCGAAGCAAATGTAAATTTTGCCTGAGTAGCGTCGCATTCCTCGGACACATCATTTCAGCTGAAGGCATTGCGGTCGACCCAAAGAAAATTAAAGCCGTTGTTGATTGGAAGCGGCCAACGTCCGTCAGCGAGATTCAAAGTTTCCTTGGCTTAGCGGAATACTACCGATGCTTCGTGAAAGACTTTGCGATGATCGCATCGCCTCTGACTCGCCTTACCCAGAAAGGAGTCGCATTCGAATGGTCAGACAATTGTGAAACTTCATTCCAAGAATTAAAGCGACGGCTCGTCTCGGCCCCGATACTCATACTTCTAGAAGGGACTGAGGGTTTTCAGATATTCAGCGACGCGTCTGATCAGGGCTTGGGATGTGTGTTGATGCAGCGGAATACGGTGATATCTTTTGCTTTCTGACAGCTAAAGCCGCACGAGAAGAACTACCCTACTCATGACCTAGAGTTAGCGGCGATTGTGTTCGCATTGAAATTGTAGCATCACTATCTCTATGGCGTGACGTGCACGATCTATACCGATCATAAGATCCTCAAGTATCTATTAACGCAGAGGGAACTAAACTTGCGGCAAAGGCGTTGGCATGAACTGATCAAGGATTACGACTTGACTATCGACTATATGTCGGGAAAGGGAAATATTGTGGCGGACGCTCTGAGTCGGAAGTATATCGCCTTGCTATCCATCGACCGCAGACTGCTACGCGAGCTAGAAGAGATGGGCATCGAACTCCGAGTCTGATTCAGACATGTACAGTTGGCAAAGTTGCAGTTAGAGCCGAGCCTGCAAGAAAAGATCAAGACCGCTCAGAAGGACGATCCGTACCTAAAGAAGATGCGAGAGCTAATGTCGACGGGTACGACGACCGACTTTATGGAAGACGAAACCGGCATGCTTCGATTGATGGGTAGGCTATGCGATCCGGATGATTCAGAACTCAAAAAAGAGATACTGTCGGAGGTGCACTATGCGAAGTACACCTTGTATTTCGGTAGCACAAAGATGTACAAGGACCTCCGTACGAACTTCTGGTGGCACGGGATGAAAAGAGATGTGGCACTCTTTATGTCGCAATGCATGGCCTGTCATCAGGTAAAAGCTGAGCATCAGAGACCGGACGGGAAGATACAGAATCTGGCGATTCCGAAATGGAAGTGGCAGCACATGTGCATGGATTTTATTGTTGGTATGCCGAAGACGCTACAGGGAAATGATGCCATCTGGGTCATCGTTGATCGATTAACCAAGTTAGCGCACTTCATTGTCATCAAAGTTACTTGGAGCGTTGATCGCCTGGTACATATATATCTTGATGAGATAGTACGGCTGCACGGAGTTCCAGTATCCATCGTCTCTGATCGGGATTCACGGTTTATGTCGCAATTCTGGTGTAGCCTTCAGTCGACGTTGGGTACCAAGTTGCAGTTCAGTTCAGCTTACCATCCTCAGACCGACGGCCAAACGGAGCACGTCAATCAGATTCCCGAAGACATGCTACGAATCTGCGTAATTGACTTCAAATCAAGCTGGGACAATCATCTACCTCTGGCCGAATTTGCATACAACAATAGCTATTTATCCAACATCCAAATGGCGCCGTATGAAGCCTTGTACGGGAACAAGTGTCGATCACCCATTTGCTGGGACGAAGTCGAAGAGCGGCAGATTCTCGGTCTGGAACTGGTAGAACAGACCGTGTAGAAAATTTGGCTCATTCGGAAAATATTAAAGACCGCACAGAGTCGTCAGAAAAGCTATACGGATGTTTGCCATTGATTGTAAAAGTGCAGAACAATTTTATAGGAGGACTGAACTTAGACTCATAATACAAACTCGCTCGTACAAAGAAAGCCTAGGAATGAAAACCTAGGTACAGCAATCTAAGTACGATTGTTTATTTTTGATTCTAGGGTGACGGTAGAGGCTCGAGAAAGCGACGGCAACTCTGCCTTACTCTTTGGACGATCGAACGTAGCCTTGGCTCTGATAAAGAAATGCTCTCAGAATGTGTGGAAAGACTCATCTATGCGTGCCTTTGTCTCCCTATGTGTCCAGCCGCGGGTTTTGCAAGGGAATGACACCTTGCTATTTATAGGAGTGGGGTGTGATCATTATGGTTTGCAATGATTGTCCCTTAAAGAGTCGGCGGTTTGGAGATTAATTACCATTTTCCTTGATCCTGTTTTGTTGACAATTAATCTGGGCCGTTAATCTTGATTGCAACAAATCTGGACAGTTAATGTTGATTGCGCCAAATCCGTATGGTCAATTAATATTGATTGTCACGAATCTTCGTGATTTGTTATGACAAGCTCGGATCTCTTGCCACGTGTTCAATCTGCTTGATTGTAATAAATCTGATTTGATCCAGGTAATTATGATGATTGCACTAAATCTGGTTGTTGGAATTTGTTGATAGTAACAAATCTGAGTGGATAAATCTTGATTGATTTGGTGCCACGTGTCCAACCATCATTATGCTACGAGTCGTAGGGACGCGGAGGGAACTTATCCTCTGCCACGTGTCCTAACCGCGAGCAACAAGGACAGGGTGTCTTGACAGAGCCGCATGAGGGTGGCTTCTCAGGATTTGAACGGCATGAAGGTGGCAGCCGCATAGGTATGGCCTCCGAAATCTGAGCTGCATGAGGTTGGTTTTCAACTGAACCGCATAAGGCTGGCTACGTGTCAAGGCTGTATGGGCGTGGCCTCTCAGCATTTGAGCTGCATGGAGATGGTCCCCATGATCCGAGCCGTATGAGAGTAGCGGCCGCATGGGGGTGGCTTCTCAGGATTTGAGCCGCATGAAGATGGCCCCCATGATCCGAGCCGCATGAGAGTAGCAGCCGCATGGGGGTGGCCTCCACCTGAACCGCATGCGACTGGCCACGTATCAAAGCTGCATGGAAGACTTTGGGATTTGATGGATCGTGCCAGCTATAAAGATTTTCATTGTTTTCCTAGGAGCACGCCTTTATGTCAGAGTCATTATTGCAGCTTTATGTCAGAGCTGTCAGTTCACCTTTACGTCAGAGCCGCCTTGTTGTGTCAGGGCATTAAATGAGGCCGCTGCTTAATGGCCAGCTGTAGAGGCGAGCCGCATAAGGCCACGTGGCTTTTACTCGAGCCACATGGCTATGTTGGCGACTTTTGAGCCACATAAAACTCTTGAGCCGCATGAAGCTCTGGGAGATTCTTTGAACCGCATGAGACTTCCTCTGTTTTGAGCCGTATGGATTTTCCTGTTCTTTTCTATGCTTCTACAAGACCCCCTTCAAAGTTTTCAATTTATAAAATTGAAATACTTTGAATAAGAAGTATGGCTATGTCCACACAAGCTCTTCTGGCCGCATAGGATGTTCTGACCGCATGGCCTTCTTAGCCGCATGGCCTTCATGGCCGCATGGACTGCCTGGCACATGGACTTCCTAGTCGCATGGATCGCTCTGGCCGCACACTGTCTTTTCTGCCACGTAGGCATCATTAATTGCCCTTGATTCATTTTTTGATTTAGAGCCATCTTTTGGAGGAATCCCAAGAGTCGGTTCATTAAATATTTAGATTTTGTGCTTTGATGAATCTTCTTTATGTGAGGAAACAAAATCCTAAGAGTCGGTTTTGCCTGCAGCGTACGACCCGAAGAGTTCATCGGTCCACGTGCCCCCCCTTTGTCCTCCTATAAATAAGAGTAATTTGGAGAAAGAAACTCTTTACTCTCTTTCCTAACTGTCGTCCTCTTCTTCTTCGATCAACGATGGCCCCCAATCCTTCTAAGGCTGCGGCGAAGGGTAAGGGAGTGGCTTCTACATCGACTGCGGCACCTGAAGTTCATCCTGACGTTCACCCCACCATTGCTGGTAAGGACTTTGGGAGGATCGTATGCTTCAAAAAAAAACCCTAACAAAGATGGCTCTGTTGCATGTTTTATGCACAAGCCTTTAATGCGTCCTTCGTCTTCATCGAACTGTTTAAATTGTATATGCCATATGTACGTCCCATGTCCGAGCTGCATGGAGGGTATACGCCATGTTCGAGCCACATGGGAGTTGTCTAGTGGCCGTATAAATACTTCACAAACCGAACCGCATAATGACATGTCGAACAGAGCCGCATAAGTCCCTCTGAACCCAACCGCATGAAGCCCCTTCAAACAGGGCCGCATAAGCTCATCTGGACTGGGCTGCATAATGTCCTGCTAAGCAGAATCGCATAAACTCGTCTGGACTGGGCCGCATGAGGCTGCGCTAAACCGAGTCGCATAAGCTCCAAAATACTGAGTTAGTTTCACCTGACCATCTTCTAACTTTGTTTCTTTTATCTTTGATTCTTTCAGCGTTACCGAAGGCCGAGATCATTGGGAAGGAGGAGTTGCTGCCTTCTTTCATCAAATAAGAGTTATCGCTCGTTAAGGAGGAGGTGGTACCAAAAAAGGAGGAGCAAAAGGAAGAGCTGGCGCCTATAGGGGGAAACACTCCCAACATTGAAGTTGCTGTAAAGGAGGAGCCCCAGTCTGAAGGTGGTAATATTGGAAGTTCTGACCTTCCTGCTCCGGACGAGGATCTTACTCAAATAGATCCTTCATATGAAAAATGGTTGAGGGAATGGTATATACGCCCCCACAACTAGGATTCGTGGGCTCCCATAAATGTCCGTCCTTTGTCTTGATATTTCTGTCTGTCTTTAGCCGTAGCTTGTGTTTCGCTTCTTTTGGATATCAATGTAATCTTTTTTCTTTCTTGTCTGAATAAAACGATGGAGAACTTTTTTGGCTTGCTCATGAGATGTAGTCATGTGAATGTAACTGATTTTGAATGAACAAAATACATTCGCTCTATTCTTTGCTTGCAGTAGTTGCCCTGATGGGAGATTTTTTGTGGACCCATTATCCTTGGCGTAACCTGGTTCTGGATACGGATAATAAGACGAGAGAGAACCAATATACTTACTCAGAGGTAATGAGGACGTGGTAAATATGAGGGTTTCTTCGATGGAGCCTTCCCACTCTTAGGTAATGAGGACATAGCAGGAGTGGGCTCTATGAAGGGTACATAGAATAACTCAGAGGTAATGAGGACATGGAAGTTCTACGTGAGGGGCAGTTTATTTTTGGTGGAAGGGAAACAACTCAGAGGTAACATCGACGTGGTTGTTTCAGGAAATTTATGGATCTGTTACCCTATTTATGCACTGAAAGTGCGGGTATTGGATCATGAGGAGGGAGCTCTTTTAGGAGAAAAGTTCAGAGGTATGATCATACATGACTTACTACCTAAAAGATGCGATATAGATTCAACTGTAGTGACCAGAGTGTAAGTTAAGCGGTACTTGCGAGTACATAACTCAACAATTTAGGAAATTTGGGATTGGAATGTAGGTTCAGCGATACCAGAGGGTACATGACTCCACAAGCTGGGAGATCTAGAGTTTAGAATGTAAGTTCAGCGGTACTAGAGGGTCCATAACTCATCATTCTGGGAAATTTGGGGTCGGAATGTGAGTTCAGCAGTACCGGGGGGTACATAACTCATTATTCTGGGAAATTTGGAGTCAGAATGTAAGTTCAGCGGTACCAGGGGAGGGGGGTACATAACTCATCATTCTGGGAAATTTGGAGTCAGAATGTAAGTTCAGTGGTACCAGTGGGTACATAACTCAACAATCTGAAAAGATTTGGAGGATGTCGTTTCAGACATAATACTTCTTCAGGAACTTGCCGTTGATGGACAACATGAGCAAGTCTCTGTTTTGTTTTGCGAGGCGGTAAGCACCATTGGAGAATACAGTCTCGATGATGAATGGGGCTTCCCATTTTGGCTGAAATTTGTCGACGGTTTTGTGAGTCATAACCATCGGCCTCCGAACTGCCAGAACGAGATTGCCTACTTGGAATGTTCTGATTTTAACCTTTTTGTTAAAATTTCCCGAGATACGTGCTTGGTATAGCTCGATTCGTTGTTGAGCTAACATGCGCTTCTCGTCTAGAGCCTCCAACTCTTGTAACCGGCAATGGTGATTATCATCTGTTGTCAATCGATATGTAAGGGCAACGCAGAGTGAGGGGATTTGAGTCTCCAGCGGGAGAACTGCCTCACTCCCATACACCAGAAAGAATGGTGTGTTCCCAGTGGCAGTCCGTACTGTAGTATGGTACGCCTATAAGCATTCGCCAAGCTTCTCATTCCAGTCGCGTTTGTTTGAGGACACGAACTTCTTGAGCAGCTTGATTATAGTTTTATTGAATGCTTCTGCCAACCCATTTGCCGTCGGATTATATGGCATTGAAGCAACATTCTGGATTCGGTGTTTGTCATAAAATCGATAGAAGACATGGCTTCCGAACTGCGGACCATTGTCGTGGATGATCCTTCGGGGTAGTCCAAAGTGATAGATGACGTGATGCTTGAGGAAGCTGATCACGTTTGAAGTCTTTACTTCTGCCAGCAGAATAGCCTCCACCCATTTAGAGAAGTAATCTGTGATTGCGAGTATGAAACGATGTCCTCGGGACGAAGGCGGAGTGATCGGACCAATGATGTCCATTTCCCATGCTTCGAATGGCCAGGATGCCACCGTTGGATGTAGAAACTTGGATGGCTGGTGGATGAAATCTGCATAAATTTGACAGGCTTTGTACTTTCGTGCATAATCTATTACATCTGCAACCATCATGGGCCAGTAATAGTCCATTCGGCGAAGGCGGTCTTGCAATTTTGGGCCAGGCTGATGGGCTCCACAGACGCCGTCTTAAGCTTCGCATACTGCTTCCTTAGATTCTGTATTTGACAGACACCGAAGCAGTAATCCATCGTATGATCGCCGATACAATATTTTTGTCTCTTTATCGTAGAAGAATCTGAGGGAACGTCTTCTGATAGAAGTGGCTTCCTTTGGATTCTCTGGCAGGATGTCGTAGACTACGAAGTCAATGAATGGCTGTCTCCAGTCTGATGCTTCGTCAAAAGTCAGAGCGGAGTAACTCTCCACACATTGAACATTATTCTTAGGAGAGACCAATTCACGGCCTATTATGTCAACCATGTGGTGAGCATGATTCGGAACTGCTAAGGAAGCGGCAAGGCCTGCTAGGGCATTGGCTTTAATGTTCTGGAGCCTGGAAACGTGTTCTATGAAGAACCCTTCCAAGGACGAGATGATGTCCATTGCTATTTGGTGATAGGGGATCATGTCTTCATGACAAACTTCATATGAGCCCCGGATCTGGTTAACGATTACCTGCGAATCGCCGTATGCTTCCAGATACTCTACTTCTAGCTCCTTTGCAAGTCGGAGGCCGATGACCAAAGCGTTGTACTCGGCCACATTGTTTGAACCGGGCTCTGTAAGAGAGTATGCCCGATTTATTACCAGCCTGGAGGGTGAAATCAGCACCACTCCGACTCCAGCGATATTATTGCCCTTGGGCCCAGTTCTGGAAGCGCCGTCGAAGAACATTCGCCATACGGCATCATGAGAGGCCACATTTGAATTGGCAACGTCATCTGGAATCTCTTCGTCTATTTGGTTGACTCCGAGCCTGGATGAGATGCTAAAAAGTCTGCCAGAGCTTGACCTTTAACCGCTTTCTGTGGGACAAAGATCATGTAGTAGGGAGATAATAATATTGCCCAGGTAGCGAGGCGAGAGCTAAGTGCACCTGGCTTGGTCATGAAGACCCTGAGGGGGTTGACTCTTGATACGACATGGATGGTTTGTCCCGTGACGTAGTATCGCGTCTTCTGAATGGCGAACACCAGAGCAAGGCATTCCTTTTCTACGGCAGTGTATCGGTGTTTCGGTCCCATCAACATTCGGCTGAGGTAATATATAGCTTGCTCATGGCCTGCATCGTTGTTTTGTGCTAGTAAAGCATCGAGAGAATGCTCCATTGCTCGCACATAGAGCAGGAATGGTTTTCCAGCAACCGGGGCCACCAGGACTGGAGGGTTCTACAGATATTCTTTGATGTTGTCGAAGGCGCGTTAGCATTCTTCATCCCATACGAATGAAACGCCCTTCTTCATGAGGTGGGCGAATGGCCGACATCGTCCGAAGAGGTTAGAGATAAACCTCCTGATGTAAGCTAGCCTCCCTTGAAGGCCTCGGAGTTCACGGAGATTTTTCGGGGGACCCATCTCCCTGATTGCCTTCGTCTTCTCAGGGTCTATGTGGATACCGTAGGAAGTAATGATGAAACCCAAGAACTTTCCGTTGGATACGCCCAAGAAGGATTTTGTGGGATTCATCTTCAAATTGTGCGCTCGTATCAGGTCGACCACTGTCCTCAGATCATGCAGATGATCTTCCTTAGAGTGGCTTTTGACGACGATGTCGTTGACGTAGCATTCCACTGTCTTGCATAGGTGGTCTCTAAAGATGATGCTCATAGCTCTTTGATAGGTAGCTCCAGCATTCTTGTAGCTCCCCTTCCCGAATTTTTTTTTTAATATTTTATTATTATTTACTTTATTGAATTTTATTATTATTACTATTATTATTTTATCATCATTATTATTGAGGTCGTTATTTTATAATATTATTATTATAATTATTGGTTATATTTATTTGTTTATCAAATAAATGTGATTTAATATATATATTCATATTTGTAAGAAATAGACCATACTCTAGGAATATATAATATTGGGTTTTTATTTAGGTTTTATGAATATATATTATATAAGTATGTGTACGAGTATATAGGTATATGTACACATTTCAATAGATATATTATATATAAAAATAAATATATTAATATTTTATTTGGAAATATATTTTATATTGATTTTAAATATTATAGATTGAATATGGTATTTATATACAAGGTATATATGTGTATTTATAAATATATATATATTGTGTATGGGTGTGAATATATATAGTTAGAATAAGAAAAAGAAAGAGATTAATGAATAAGAAAAAGGAAATGAAAAAGAAACAAAGAAAAAGAAATAGGAAGAAACAACAGGAGCAACTGCTCCTTGAGCCGAGTAGTAAGCAAAGCCGACCCCCCTTCTTAACTATGTTCAACCGAGCAGTTGGACCCCGAACCCAACTCCCAGGCCGGGAGCTCCTCCACCCCAAATAAAACCATTCAAGTCCCGAGCCCATGGGAGCTAACAAAGCCCAGCAATGAGCTCTCCCCACATCCCAAACCCGACCCAACTGAACTTCCCCAAGGCCAAAGCCCTCTCGGTTCTGTTAAAACAGAACCATATATATACACATGCATACGAGAACGAGAAAGGGCAAAACTCTACGAAACCCTAGATCGAAGTTGACGCCGCGCCCCCAGGCGACCCACCCCCGCGCGCGCGCGCAGCCCTGGGCCGCCGCCGGCCGGCCAGGTCGCCGCCGATCCGCGCGCGCGCTCGGGAACGACGACAGCAGCAGCAGGGCCTGCAGCGAAGGCCACTTCGCAGCGCGATTGCACCGCAATCAATTGATCGTTTTGCAATCTTCCTCGTCAGGTACGAAGCCAACATGTATGTCTTCATACCCTTTCAATTACTTTGTGTTTAAACACTCTAGATCGACCAGGAAATCGACGCCAAATCTGGCAAAAATCTGTCCAAAATCAGGATGGTTTCGCAGTCCAGGAACCTACATTGACGGACCGATTTCGATCAATCCAGTAACTTTTTAGAAATTCCACCTGAACACGAATATTGACAACATATACGAGATGGAAACCCTGTTTATAGATTTATTTTTCATCAATTATATTGCTGTTAATTTAACTTCAAAGTTCAGGAAAAATCTGTTTTCAAAATCACAAAATCGCTCCACACGACGTGCGTCACGCCAATCGGGACGACGTGGTCGCGCACCGTAGACATCGAAAGCTGCGTAACAGCTTCGTGGTCGTGTGGGCTTTGACGGAATTCAAATTGGTCGCGTGTGCGCGACGAATTCGACGCGTATCCGTCGGAATCGCCCCGTATCCGTCCAATGCAAATTCAGTCATAACTTTGTGCACGCTCTTCAGATCGAGACGAAACTTGTGCCAACAGGACCGTATCATTTTTCTGGTCCTGCATGCCAAGTTTGGTCCAATTCTGAGACAGTTGAAATCGACGTCGTTTTGCGGGCCCCATGGTTCCACTCAACGGGCGATTTTGTGCACGGCTCGCCGGAATCCAACTCTGGACATACGGTTGGGTTTGTATCGGAAAACTGGATCCGTAGACATGTAGTTTGACGACTTTAGAGACCGTTGACTCTGGCACGCTTTTCGGTGCAAAGCGGGTCCAACGGCGGACATCGTTTTTGTCCGAAATTACCGTTTTGCCCCTGTGTCTAGAATTGGACTTAAGGACAGTCAATCCTAGCTAATTTGACTATTCTGAGAACGTTGGTACTGTTTATTTCAGCATACGGAGACTTCTACATGTGTTGACTGATTGTGGCTCATCTAGTGGTATGTTATTATTGGTTTCTCCAGCTAAGGACCTCAGGCAAGTGCACTTTCTGATTGCTTTCCGATTCATAGTAGTCTTTTCATTTCATGTCTTTACATATATCTTGCTGCTTGTTAACACGCTCGTCACACGGAGTAGTCGGGAGGGGAAATATCTTAGTATACATGTGGACTACCCAGAAAATATCCCAAGATGTCTATTCGTGAACAATAGCATCTGCACACGGCACGTGCAGTATGCCGGATTTTACCCCCTAGCCGTCCACATGGCGAAAGGATATTTCACACCACCTAGATAGATGTCTTTTATTAGTTTTTCCTTGTTTACTTCTATATCGTGCTATGACATCAGTTTCTTACTAGCTTTCATTTCTCATATGCTATTTTCATGACTTGTTGATTCTATTGTGTTTTGTACTGCCGTCGGTTTGTGTACTTGTTCCAATCCTGACTAGATAACCAACATTTTCAGGTTTAGCCGCGATCACTCTTAGCACTTGGGGAGGCTTGGGTATGCTGAGATCGACCTAGAAATAGAAAGCAATTGTATTATTTCATTAAATGTAAACTTTGTACTTTCCTTTAAATTGTAAATGTTGTAATAAATCTAGAAATATGAATGAGCAATATGTTTTATTTGAGCATTACTTCTTGCGGGCTTGACAGCGTTCTACCGCCGATTCTGCGGCGTAGGCTGGCTTGGACACGTCTCGTATCCGAAAACCGGGTGCGGGTCGTGACAAGTTTTTGTGGTGGCCCATGCAGGTCAGTTTTCGCAAAATATTGCGAACTCGTGATGGTACGTTAGTCGTACTATTGCGAGCCTGCGACCAGAAATGCTCATTCATAAATAGGATTAAAATAATTTAAGAGAATAACTATGAACCAGGAGTCCCTTGACCATTGGGTAGTTAAGGTTATTAAATAGGCCATGCAACTTAGATAGTTGCTAGATCCCTATAGGTACACTATGCTTTAGATACGACAATGTGATTCAATATGGATCCACTATTCACTTGATATGTTAGGCTTGCCTGAAATTATGGCGTTAATTTGGATAAGCTGTTTAATTTTCTGTTGTTTTAATTAGATATAAATCTTATATCATAAGTTAGAACAGTCTATTTAAATTCTCTTTTGCTGTAAGTAGTTAGTTTATAATTTCTGATTCTGTTATTTGTATATAAATCTCAAGTTAGATTTTGATTCTCACAAAACTCGAACTACTTATTTCCTTCTTCTAAAATCTTGCAAACTTATATTTCGACTATCTTGACCAACGCTGCTATTACAGCCTAGTTTTTTGCAAGCTTACTCTTTTATCGAGCTTGATTCAAGACATCTGTTTATTGGGGACGCCCGCTAACATATTGTCTAATCAGAATCATTGTGTCACGGTCTGATCAACCATGATACATTTGGTTCGCCTTTTCTTCTAATTGTCCTACGTGGATTGAGATGTAGATGCCCTAGGATCTCAGTCGCGACTGCTTTGACAATTCCTCTTGAATTAAACATTCGTCCTTGAATCATATAATTGCGTTCAGTAACATCCCTATTGAACTCTTTATCGTTTTCATCTTCACTGATTGGAAAGACGAAAGCCGTAATCAATAGATAGATACAGAGTATTTCCGTGACTATGATAGTTGTATATGCAAGTGTAGCTACCATCGGCCAGCCCTGTGACAGGAACCTTGCCACCATATCCTAGCCTCTAAGGTGGGTAGATCGTAAGTCTTCTAAAAACTTTTAGGATATACCAGGATTACCGACTGATCAGAATGATTTCCATTAAGATGATAATTAGTGCTCTATGGAGTCCCACTTTCAGTTAGATCCTTTTGTGTCCCCGGCCGTGCCATTAGTATTCGGAGCACGAGATCAGCTGTTACCTTCCAACAAACTTTATATGTAAGATCTAGACGAGTCCACCTCCATCTAGGTATATCATGTCCCACTCAAACCCGTCCCCTTATACTCTATTTTGGGGTACGACTTTTAGGTTAAAAAGACTAGCTATAACTCTTACCATAGAAACCGTATACCTCCCGATTTCCACTAGAGCCTGAACCTTGACTCAATCCCTTCGACCCAATGTGTGGTGGTGATCTACTCGAAGCCGCTACGCACATGCCACTGGTGTGACAACCAATTGAGGCCTCATGTGCTACTTAAACACAATAGTCACTGAAGGAGCATTTTGGACTTTAGGAACTTAGCTAACCAACCTGACCAGCAATTAGCTCAACCCCTTGAATAGAAACCTATTCTAGAATACCCTAACTTAGTAGAAATGATTTTATCATTGTGATCTTGTCTAGTCCATATAGATTGAAACCCAATTTTCATCCAACCAACGAGTGATATCCAAATAGGAAACCATTAAGGCCCAGTAAAACCCCTCCAAACAAATCCCATAGTTGATCTATAAAACCGAACTGTTTGAAATAGGTCCCCATACCTATTATGTAGTCTCCACCCCTTAGAATGTGATGTCCTTTGTAACCATTATGCCATCTACTTGGACGTCGCGATACAATCCTGTATTGCATTCGTATTCCTTGTTCGTGTTGTTAAATAACCACTGAAAGATCACAATTTTGATTTCTCAATGTCCGTTCTATTTTGGAACTTTGTTTAGGACTTCGAGAACAAAATTTCTGTATTGTACGTTTTGCAAGCCTCTCTAAGAAACAAGTGTTCTTCGATTCATCAATTGACTGGACTAGAGGAGCTCGCCTAACAAATAAGGCAGTGGTTCATAAACTCTCTTTCTATCTGTACTATTGGACATTCTCTACCGTTCTTGAAACTTCATTTTGCCCTTAATTATTCTTCCTTATTTTCCTGACCTTCCTATTTCGGGGTGACGAATGATCGTGTTGTCTAGAATTCATCAGAGATTCTTAAGTTATATTATAATATTGTTTGATCTTGAATACTTGGTTGTTGATAAATATGTAGGAATATAGATGTCATATGTCTTAGATATCTATGGATAATGACTCTAGCAACTTGATGGAAGGTTATACAGTTTTAGTGACATACCCTTGAAGGAGTAGCGTGACCAAAGGTGGGTAGAAGCTCTCAAGGTTTCATAATTACAAATGGTTAGAGAGGGCTAAAAAAATATTTTTGGAATTAAAATTCGAGGATGTTGTGGTAACAGTGGATTTATTCAGTTATTTTATTATTTTTTTGAAATTTTGGCATGTTTACGAGATAGAATTTCGAGGACGAAATTATTTTAAGGTGGGTAGATTTGTAGCTCCCCTTCCCGAATTTTTTTTTTAATATTTTATTATTATTTACTTTATTGAATTTTATTATTATTACTATTATTATTTTATCATCATTATTATTGAGGTCGTTATTTTATAATATTATTATTATAATTATTGGTTATATTTATTTGTTTATCAAATAAATGTGATTTAATATATATATTCATATTTGTAAGAAATAGACCATACTCTAGGAATATATAATATTGGGTTTTTATTTAGGTTTTATGAATATATATTATATAAGTATGTGTACGAGTATATAGGTATATGTACACATTTCAATAGATATATTATATATAAAAATAAATATATTAATATTTTATTTGGAAATATATTTTATATTGATTTTAAATATTATAGATTGAATATGGTATTTATATACAAGGTATATATGTGTATTTATAAATATATATATATTGTGTATGGGTGTGAATATATATAGTTAGAATAAGAAAAAGAAAGAGATTAATGAATAAGAAAAAGGAAATGAAAAAGAAACAAAGAAAAAGAAATAGGAAGAAACAACAGGAGCAACTGCTCCTTGAGCCGAGTAGTAAGCAAAGCCGACCCCCCTTCTTAACTATGTTCAACCGAGCAGTTGGACCCCGAACCCAACTCCCAGGCCGGGAGCTCCTCCACCCCAAATAAAACCATTCAAGTCCCGAGCCCATGGGAGCTAACAAAGCCCAGCAATGAGCTCTCCCCACATCCCAAACCCGACCCAACTGAACTTCCCCAAGGCCAAAGCCCTCTCGGTTCTGTTAAAACAGAACCATATATACACATGCATACGAGAACGAGAAAGGGCAAAACTCTACGAAACCCTAGATCGAAGTTGACGCCGCGCCCCCAGGCGACCCACCCCCGCGCGCGCGCGCAGCCCTGGGCCGCCGCCGGCCGGCCAGGTCGCCGCCGATCCGCGCGCGCGCTCGGGAACGACGACAGCAGCAGCAGGGCCTGCAGCGAAGGCCACTTCGCAGCGCGATTGCACCGCAATCAATTGATCGTTTTGCAATCTTCCTCGTCAGGTACGAAGCCAACATGTATGTCTTCATACCCTTTCAATTACTTTGTGTTTAAACACTCTAGATCGACCAGGAAATCGACGCCAAATCTGGCAAAAATCTGTCCAAAATCAGGATGGTTTCGCAGTCCAGGAACCTACATTGACGGACCGATTTCGATCAATCCAGTAACTTTTTAGAAATTCCACCTGAACACGAATATTGACAACATATACGAGATGGAAACCCTGTTTATAGATTTATTTTTCATCAATTATATTGCTGTTAATTTAACTTCAAAGTTCAGGAAAAATCTGTTTTCAAAATCACAAAATCGCTCCACACGACGTGCGTCACGCCAATCGGGACGACGTGGTCGCGCACCGTAGACATCGAAAGCTGCGTAACAGCTTCGTGGTCGTGTGGGCTTTGACGGAATTCAAATTGGTCGCGTGTGCGCGACGAATTCGACGCGTATCCGTCGGAATCGCCCCGTATCCGTCCAATGCAAATTCAGTCATAACTTTGTGCACGCTCTTCAGATCGAGACGAAACTTGTGCCAACAGGACCGTATCATTTTTCTGGTCCTGCATGCCAAGTTTGGTCCAATTCTGAGACAGTTGAAATCGACGTCGTTTTGCGGGCCCCATGGTTCCACTCAACGGGCGATTTTGTGCACGGCTCGCCGGAATCCAACTCTGGACATACGGTTGGGTTTGTATCGGAAAACTGGATCCGTAGACATGTAGTTTGACGACTTTAGAGACCGTTGACTCTGGCACGCTTTTCGGTGCAAAGCGGGTCCAACGGCGGACATCGTTTTTGTCCGAAATTACCGTTTTGCCCCTGTGTCTAGAATTGGACTTAAGGACAGTCAATCCTAGCTAATTTGACTATTCTGAGAACGTTGGTACTGTTTATTTCAGCATACGGAGACTTCTACATGTGTTGACTGATTGTGGCTCATCTAGTGGTATGTTATTATTGGTTTCTCCAGCTAAGGACCTCAGGCAAGTGCACTTTCTGATTGCTTTCCGATTCATAGTAGTCTTTTCATTTCATGTCTTTACATATATCTTGCTGCTTGTTAACACGCTCGTCACACGGAGTAGTCGGGAGGGGAAATATCTTAGTATACATGTGGACTACCCAGAAAATATCCCAAGATGTCTATTCGTGAACAATAGCATCTGCACACGGCACGTGCAGTATGCCGGATTTTACCCCCTAGCCGTCCACATGGCGAAAGGATATTTCACACCACCTAGATAGATGTCTTTTATTAGTTTTTCCTTGTTTACTTCTATATCGTGCTATGACATCAGTTTCTTACTAGCTTTCATTTCTCATATGCTATTTTCATGACTTGTTGATTCTATTGTGTTTTGTACTGCCGTCGGTTTGTGTACTTGTTCCAATCCTGACTAGATAACCAACATTTTCAGGTTTAGCCGCGATCACTCTTAGCACTTGGGGAGGCTTGGGTATGCTGAGATCGACCTAGAAATAGAAAGCAATTGTATTATTTCATTAAATGTAAACTTTGTACTTTCCTTTAAATTGTAAATGTTGTAATAAATCTAGAAATATGAATGAGCAATATGTTTTATTTGAGCATTACTTCTTGCGGGCTTGACAGCGTTCTACCGCCGATTCTGCGGCGTAGGCTGGCTTGGACACGTCTCGTATCCGAAAACCGGGTGCGGGTCGTGACAATTCTTTAAACCGAAAGACATGACTGTGTAGCAGTATGTGCCAATTAGTGTTCGGAATGATGTATGCTTTTCGTCATCAAGGAACATCTTGATTTGGTTGTACCTCGAGAAACCATCCATGAATGACATATGCTCGAAGCCGCAGGTGTTGTCAATCATGATGTCTGTGATAGGGAGGAGGAACTCATCCTTAGGACATGCCTCATTCAGGTTCCGGAAGTCGATGCAGATTCGGATCTTCCCGTTCTTTTTGAGGACTGGTACTATATTGGCTATCCAGTCTGGATGCTGTTCCTCGTGGATGAAGCCGCTAGCGATCAGTTTGTTAACCTCAGCTTCGATGGGGTTCATGATGTCGGGACGGAACCGTCGTTGCTGTTGCTTGACCGATTTTGCATCCGGACGAATATTGAGTTTGTGAAGTAAAACCTCTGGGTTCAGTCCTGGCATGTCTTCGTAGCTCCAGGTAAACACGTCGATGTATTCTCTGACGAGTTTCTGTAGCTATTCTCGCTCTTCGTCTATCAGATTCTTGCTGACAAAGATCGACTTTGGAGGGGACTCGTCACCGAGATCAACTTGTACAACCTCATCTTCGGTGGGAGGCTCTCTTTGTTCGAACCGCTTCTCCCATTGTGCATCTAGCTGTTGTGTCCATGGCTCTAACTCAAAAAGTTCAGAAATGTTTTTATCTTCTTCGTAAGCGTTGACAAATGCCATATTGACGGACAAGACTTGCCTGAACACGTCCCCGATGCTAACATCCGAATCGAAAGTGGGTGATCCGGTTGAGTGTGAATGCCAGTCGCATACTTCGTCTGAGCTTTCAGGGGTCGTTGCAGGTGTAACATAACCTAGCCCACATCTGGTTTTGTTGTAGTAATCTCGTGATTTCCCAGCCGGGACCGGCAATTGTAAGGGTAACCGCCGTCCAGTGCCGTAGTTCAAACCTGGTGTAGTTTTCAGATTATACCCCTGTTTTTGCATGAGGTACTTGGATCGGGAGCTATACAGATAAAGAGGCAGTCTTCCGGTGTCGGGTTCGAGATCAACTTCTTCTATCCTGATGGGTTGTGGACAATTCTTTTGGCCGAAGATGATTGGATGATCCTCTCCCTCGACTATGCGGTAAGCGTCTTCCACTGGAGTAAGTTGGTTTGCGGTGTAGACATTTGTCACCTGTGTGTGCAGGTGGGTACCTATATCGTGTTCCATAGCATACATTGTACAAAGCTTATTAAGCTCGAGGTAGTTCAAAGATAGCCCTTTATTGATAAAGTAAGGTATCTTTTCCAGTGGGATTACATCATCTACGGATGGAACATCAGTGTGCACAGCCACATACTTGGCCAGCTCTGGCTCTTCTTCAACCACCCCCTGTGTCAATGTAGATTGGGAGGATGACTTGGACAGCTTAATCATCAGGGGCTCCAGGGGTGGAGCGGTACGTGGAGTCGTTGGCATACTAGCCACCCCCAATTTAGTGTTTGGTGCTGGACGGGGAGTTGTTGCTGGCTAGCAGTCCCTGGCTTAGCGTTCGGCTGCCGATTTATTCTGGAAAGACGAATCATCATCGGCTTGACAGAGGGATTGAGCTCCTCTATTTGTTGCTGACTCACTCTAGGCAGCCTGATTGTCAGTGGCTCTGTCGTGGGTCTTGGCATTTGGCCAGACCTTGGCAGTCGGATTATCATCTGCTCCTCCTGTGTAGAAAGGCTGATTGCGTCCTTACGCAGAGTGGCCGTAAGGGGTGCAGTTCTGCCAGGTTTGTGCGCTTGGAGGTGGATCGTTAGAGGTTCTTCCGATCCAGTTGCCGCCTCAGTTGGAGCTTGAGTATGTTCTTCGACAAGGTGCCTTTTCAACTTTTCGTACAAGCATGAGTCGGAGTAGTAGGATTCGACTCCTTCAAAGGGATCAATGTCAGCAAATTCTGTCCTCACGAAGCCGTACTTATCAACGTACTTGAAACATTGGTGCAGTGTGGAAGGCACGACCATGTAATCGTGTATCCAAGGACGCCCTAGGAGAATATTATAGGAAGTGTCCGCATCTATAACATAATAGGTCACTTCAGATTGAAGATCGCCGATTTGGCATTTTAGACGAATCTTTCTGATCGGATAGCTTCTGTCTGAATTAAAACTGCTAATGGCGGTGCTTGTCGGCTTCAGGCGATGCATTGGGATACGCAGATGGTGTACTAGGCACTTCGGGATGATGCTTATGGAAGAACCGGGGTCAATGTGCATCCGATCCACCTTGATATCGCCAATGTAACCAGTATAATACAGAGGGCGATCGTGCAGGTTAGTCTTGATAAGCATATCCTGCGGAGTGAAGACAATATTGGGCATTGTACCTGTGCAAGCGCTGTCTTGAAGATCTGCAGGCAAATTCTCCCTAGTGAGATTGGACTGAGCCAGATATGCGTCGGCATTTTGGAGTGCCTCGCTCAGCGCGAAACGAACATCTTTGGAGAGTCTCAGGAGCTCGTATAGGGACAATTTGGCTGGTGTGTTGGCTAATTGTGCTAAGATGTCAAAGTTGTAGGGCCTCTCCAGCCCATGAGGCGTCTCTCTTCGGAGCGGCTTGTCAAAGCGAGTCTCCTTCGGCCTAGGCTTGTCGGTCGTCGAAGGCTAAAAAGGTCCTGGAGCATCAGCAGTAGCTGGCTGATGATCTTCAGACGAGTTATCCGGTGGAGGTTGGTTTTGTGCGCCGGATCGGGTAACAACAGCAGTAGCTTCTTCGACCTCTGCCGAGATTGTGCGGCATGATTTGACTTTTCCACTCTTCTTCTTGCTAGTGGAGGGTGGTACCGACTGAGTCACTTCAGGTACCAGATCCGGATGGACCCAAAAGACCTCCCCTCGTGATGTAGTAAGGGGCACTAGACCAACAGCCTAGTCTCGGAGAGGTGGAAGGTTAGCGACTTCTATCCTTGCTCTGGGGACGGGTACTACTCTATCTTGAGTCTTTGTCGGAGGGAAGCTGCCGAATTGTACTGACACCATGTTAGCTGCTACGATCACCTCTTTGAAATCAATGGCCAAGGCTTTAGAATCGATGAGATGCTGGATGTATCGCTTCAGTTGGTAGCAGTCTTATGTAGCATAGTGGACATAACGATGGTAGTGGCAATACTTGGGGCTTTCCATCTCTGTAGGACGAGGTTCACGTCTTAGAGGAGGGAGCTAAATTCGACCTCCTTGTATGAGCACGTCCAAGATGGACTTGACATGGCCGTCTTCGAAGTAGTAGGTCATCTGAGGCCACTGCTTCTCTGCCGGCTTCGGTTCAGGCTTCGGAGCTGTGTCGGCCACCATAGCCTGTTTGCCCTTGTTGTCTCGATTGTTGGAGGGGTTACCACCATTATTGCTATTGGTGTTAGGGCGTTTGCCCTTGTCCTCTTCTTTCAAGACGTGTAATTCCAGTTGGCGAGCTTTCTTCAACTTGTCTTCTGCGCTAGTGGCTCTGATAATGAAAGTCTTCCAATCCTTAAACTGACTTTCGCCCATCCAGAGGCTGATTGTGGGGAGCAGCCTCTTTTGGCAAATTTCAATTAAGGAGGAATCAAGGTTACCGGAAGGCAACTTCATCGCAGTTTGACGAAGCCGTTCGATATAATTCCTTGTCAGCTCCTTTTCTCCTTGAACAACGTCCATGAGAGTGGACATTGTCACGTCTTGTCCTACTTTGTAGAACCTCTCCAGGAACATACGTTTGAAGCCGGCGAAGGAATGGATGCAGTTGTCCGATAAGTTGCGGTACCAGTCAAAGGCGACCCTTTCCAACGCTCCAATGAACAACCGCGTGAGAATGGCGTCGTCATGAGGCAGATGGTCGGTTGTGACTTCGAAGTAGGTGATATACCTTCTTACAGATGTCTTTCCATCATACGGATTGATGTTGAATGGTTTATAACTTGGTGGGAAGTAAACATCTCTCCATGCAGCCGGATACGGTTGTCGTATACTGAGGTCCTGGCAGTTTTCTCGGGCATAGAACAGGGCCCGGAGCTCCTGGACCTCTCGTCTTGCCTCTCTGGCCTCGTCTGTAGTGGTGGGGGGCCGATATTTCTGGAGGATTATCACCCGGGTTTGGTGCGGCTGAGTTCGAGTCCGCATTGACCGCGGGTCCCACGTTTGTTTGGCCAAGTGTTCTTTCTTGCAGAGTTGGAAGGGCCGCTTTGATCTCATCCACGGACTTGACCAAGGTAAGAAGTATGGCTTCCAGAGTGTCGATGCATTGGCGATCACTGGAACCGTCTTGGTTGCTGTCCGTCATGAACACCATCCTTACATGAGGAGAGATGGAAGGAACGGTCGAGCACGTGCCTTCTGAGTCATACCCTTGTACAGAGAAGTCGTCAGAATATATGGGAATATTCTCTTCTGGTTCGGACTCAGAAGGAGTGGTACCTCCAGCTTCAGAGCTTGCCTCGTCTTGAGAGTTATGGACGTCCTCGGGGACGTCAAAATTTGCTACATGTGTCGGTGGAACTGTTTCCCTTGGATTATCTTCTTGGAACACCGGATTGTCGTGGATGTTCGAAGGAGTACTACCCCCGACTCCAGCGCCTCCCAAAGATGTGGACAACGAATCTCCAAGTGTGGCAGATTTCGTCTTTGAGCGAGTACCTTAGAAAATCCCTCCCGTATCGGTCATGGACAACCGCTTATAAGAGAGTTTCTTGGTTGACATTTTCGGGCTCGAGGCATTTGTTTTATTCCCTCTCTCGCTGCCAGGGTCTTGTGAGCAGAATTGCAGGAGGCGATGAGAAGCGCCTCGTCTTCCGAACTTGGGTATTGCAGTCGTTGGAAGACGGATCGCCGCTCCTCTTGTAGGGCCGTCTTGCTGCAGCAGCAGTTGACAATCTTGAGTACAGTAATGTCCATGAAAGGATTCTCTGTACACCAAGTTTTCGTCTCTTTCCTTGCATTTGTGAAGAATCATGTTGCGCAAGTCACTTACTTTTTGGGCCCGGGAGTCATGAGCACATGAGTGTGTTGGCATCCTGCCTCCTCCCTGATATGAGGGTAGTACGAGTACTTACCCCTGATCATTGTTGGGAGATTCTTGATAGCTATCGCGTTCGTTGGCCGCCGGGGGTTGGACACGGATAGTTTTATACAACTTTCCATCAGGGGCCCGTGTAATAGTCAGCGGGACGCCCTGATAGTCAGAAGTTGGGACAGCTGTCTGAGCTCGATGAGCCCGCGCTGCCCGAGACTTCTTCCTTCTAGCACCTGAGAGTGCATAGTAGGAAGAGTCCACAGATACTGGAATATAAGAGTATCTGGGATCAGGATCGCCTGAGAGGCAGTCGAAGACTGAGCCCGAGCTGCATGAAGCAGATGACCTGTGGCTGAGATTTTTAGCCGCATAGCCTGCCTGCATGCGGCTGGCATTTGTGGCCGCATAAGCAGCCCGTATGCGTCTGGCAGTTTGCATACGGCTGGAAGTCATAGTAGCCGCGTGGGCCTCTTCCATGCGGCTGGAAGTCATAGTGGCCACATGAGCATCCTCCATGCGGCTGGCAGCACTGGCCGCATAAGCCTTCTTTCTGCGGCTGGCTTTTGTGGCCGCATGAGTCTTCACGCGGCTAACGCCCTTCTGTGGCTTCTTCCTGGACCGTGTATAGTTACCCTTTGCCCCTGTAAGTCCAGCATCATGGTATTTTCCTCTGCCGGACTTGGGGACAACAAAGTCCTCTATGGTCTGAAGTGGGGCCGCAGGAGAGTCTTTTCCGCCTTCTTGGGCAACAGAGAGTACTCCTTCGAGAGCTTGGGGAGGAGCGAATGATTTGGGCCTCCACTTCCTACGGGCCTTCTTCGTGCGGGCTCGCCGCTGGACCGGGCCAACGCTCCCGTCGGAGAGTATTTCTTCAAACGCCTGCTGGTCGAACCGGGCGACCAGCATTTGTTGAGTGGAGCCAAGTTTGGTTGCGTCCGATTGCATCACCAACTCCTCAGCCGTGGAGAAGTTAGTCCCCAGCAGAGTCGCCATCGTGTTTGCCATTGATTGTAAAAGTGCAGAACAATTTTATAGGAGGACTGAACTTAGACTCACAATACAAACTCGCTCGTACAAAGAAAGCCTAGGAATGAAAATCTAGGTACAGTAATCTAAGTACGATTGTTTATTTTTGATTCTGGGGGATGGCGGTAGAGGCTCGGGAAAGCGACGGCAGCCCTGCCTTACTCTTTGGACGATCGGACGTAGCCTTGGCTCTGATGAAGAAATGCTCTCGAAATGTGTGGAGAGACTCTTCTATGCGTGCCTTTGTCTCTTTGTGTGTCCAGCCGGGGGTTTTGCAAGGGAATGTCACCTTGCTATTTATAGGAGTGGGGTGTGATCATTAGGGTTTGCAATGATTGCCCCTTGAAGAGTCGGCGGTTTGGGGATTAATTACCATTTTCCTTGATCCTGTTTTGTTGGCAATTAATCTAGGCCGTTAATCTTGATTGCAACAAATCTGGACAATTAATGTTGATTGCGCCAAATCCGTATGGTCAATTAATATTGATTGTCACAAATCTTCGTGATTTGTTATGACAAGCTCGGATCTCTTGCCACGTGTTCAATCTGCTTGATTGTAATAAATCTGATTTGATCCAGGTAATTATGATGATTGCACTAAATCTGGTTGTTGGGATTTGTTGATAGTAACAAATCTGAGTGGATAAATCTTGATTGATTTGGTGCCACGTGTCCAACCATCATTATGCTGCGAGCCGTAGGGACGCGGAGGGAACTGATCCTCTGCCACGTGTCCTAACCGCAAGCTACAGGGACAGGGTGTCTTGACAGAGCTGGATGAGGGTGGCTTCTCAGGATTTGAACCACATGAAGGTGGCAGCCGCATAGCTATGGCCTCCGAAATCTGAGCCGCGTGAGGGTGGTTTCCAACTGAACCGCATAAGGCTAGCCACATGTCAAGGCTGCATGGGCGTGGCCTCTCAGCATTTGAGCCGTATGGAGATGGTCCCCATGATCCGAGCCACATGAGAGTAGCGGCCGCATGAGAGTGGCTTCTCAGGATTTGAGCCGCATGAAGATGGCCCCCATGATCCGAGCCGCATGAGAGTAGCAGCCGCATGGGGATGGCCTCCACCTGAACCGCATGCGGCTGGCCACGTGTCAAAGCTGTATGGAAGACTTTGGGATTTGATGGATCGTGCCAGCTATAAAGATTTTCTTTTTTTTCCTAGGAGCACGCCTTTATGTCAGAGTCATCATTGCAACTTTGTGTCAGAGCTGTCAGTTCACCTTTATGTCAGAGCCGCCTTGTTTTGTCAGAGCATTAAATGAGGCCGCTGCTTAATGGCCAGCTGTAGAGGCGAGCCGCATAAGGCCACGTGGCTTTTACTCGAGCCGCATGGCTATGTTGGCGACTTTTGAGCCGCATAAAACTCTTGAGCCGCATGAAGCTCTGAGAGATTCTTTGAACCGCATGAGACTCCCTCTGTTTTGAGCCGCATGGATTTTTCTGTTCTTTTCTATGCTTCTACAGCGGATATTCATCTTCGACCCCTCGAGTTTCAAGAAGGCGATCACGTATTTCTCAAAGTGTCACCCATACGGGGAGTTACTCGTTCGGCGCGAAAGAAAAATTGAGTTCGAGATTCGTTGGGCCGTTCGAAATACTCGAGCGGGTCGCCCCAGTGGCCTATAAAATTGCCCTACCACCGGCGCTTGAAGGTGTACACAATGTCTTCTACGTCTATCAACTGCGGAAGTATGTGCACGACCCGAGCCACGTGGTAGATTTTGGCCAGCTGGAGCTAAAGTTCGACTTATCCTACGTTGAAGAGCCAGTTCAAATCTTAGAACGCAAGGATAAGCTGCTGCAAAATCGAGCGATCCCTCTCGTCTGTGTCCTCTGGAGAACCATTCGGTCGAAGAGTCGACGTCGGAGCTTGAATCGGAAATAAAGGAAAAATTTCCTTCATTGTTCTCGTAGAGGTAGGTTCTATCTTTAAGTTTCGAGGACGAAACTTTTTATTAGTTGGTTATGGTGTAGTGCCCGGTCCCTACATCGTGCCCCGTTTTCGTCCACGGGGTACGCGAGAAAGGAACACTGTCGCTATCGATTCGGTCGGGACCGATAGGTCGGAATCGGCCAAGTCGATCGAACGGGAACGGTTGAATTAAGATCCATTCCACGTTATGGAATGGCTTCTTCGGAACCAAGTCCCATATTCAGCGGGTTACGCCTCGAGGATTGGCTCTGCGGCTGAGTCGGGAGAGACCTCCCGTTGCTCTGATTTTCATGTCGTACTTGATTTGGCTTTGGCTTTGGTTTTCGTGAATGCGTTTTTCGTGAATGTTTTTCGAATGGGTTTTCGTGACTTACGTTTTCGAGCTTCGCATTCATATCGAAATTCCTTGAATTACACAGTGTTCTAATCGGTTGCTTATGCAATTTCAGGTGATCGCGTAGGCGACGTCAGTACAGCCAACCGATCGCTCGCTTGAAGCAAGGCTAAGGCGAGTGGCTGACCTCCTTTGCCTCGTCCCTCTACTTCAAAATGAAATATGTGAAGTAAAATGAATACTTGTCATAATAGTGTAGAATCAAAGAAATCGTGGCACGATTCTTCACGAAACACTTGTTATCAAACTGCCGGTATTGGAAATAGAAAACATGTTTCCTTATGCAAATTCACTTAGCCTATGCAAAGCAATGAATGAAATCGATTAACGTTTATCGCAACGATACGGCTAAGTAAGCAAAACGGTCATTGGAGAACTTATCGACAAGGTATAGTTTCCTCGAACGGTTGCCTAGGCCAAGGGACTGATTCGACCCGGGAGGAACGAGTATAGCAAGCGCCAGCCCTTCTTCGGCGTGGGTTATTCGGGAACTTTCGCATAGGGCTCGCTACTTGCCGCGAAAGGGTCGTCGTCTAACCCGGCTATAGTCCGCGATGGCTTGACATTGCCAGTGGCCTTCACACCCTTTTACGACTTAACAAATGCACGTGACACGGGATAATAATGATAGTTGCTTAATGTTCTTACCATTTCATATGCTTGCCTCGAAACATGTTAACATGCAATTGATCAGGATGGTTAGAAAGATCACGTAAATAGCTAGCTAACATGTTTATAAAAACTTTTTGAATCAAATGTAGAGCTTAGATTTAATTAGCCATTCGCCAGTACATGTGATCGTACTGATCCTCGCTCTTTGCAGGTCCCGCGAACCAGGAAGGACGCGCCAGCTAGCTCGACGGCGTTCGTGATTTTGAAGTTTCGGCTGTACGTCTAAGACTTTTCTCGCGACTCTACTTTTGAAGGC
Source organism: Iris pallida (assembly GCA_029216955.1). NCBI lineage: Eukaryota > Viridiplantae > Streptophyta > Magnoliopsida > Asparagales > Iridaceae > Iris > Iris pallida. Next base: position 31,714,443 of record JANAVB010014796.1, on the reverse strand, counting down.
TCTCGAAAGTCTAAAGAAGATGACTCAGCGTCCCTCCCATCCAGGTCACTGGAGTACCTTGTTGTATATTAAGGGATGTATGCAATGTATGGAACGGCTATCTCATCGGCACTCTTTTGTATTCGAGTCATGTTGTAGCCCGCGCGGCAATGAGTCTTGTATCGGAGTTTGTAAAAGATGTTCATTATCAATAAAGATCAAAGTTTCCTTTACTTGTTGTGTGATTCAATTTGTCTGCGTACTCTCTTAGATCTCGTGTCTCGGATTACCTTATGACTATGCCTTGTGCGATGGCAAATTAGGTTCGTACGGCATCACGCCCGGGGGACGACTATCGATTCGACGGAATCGGGGAGTGACAATTACGACTTGCACTTCGTTGCAAGCTATGAATGAAAAGCAAATTTCTATCTTCCTATATTGCGTCTCAATTGGATGTAATTTGTGAAGTTTCAATTTGGTGTTTCAATATAATAATCAACATCACGTTCTTACCTTGTACGAGTGCAATTTCAGACTCGTACGACATCACACCTTAGCGAGGACGATCGATTCGGCAAAATAACACCGGGGACGAACGGTTTGTCGACTCGGGGAGTGACAGTCACGACCCACACCCGGAATTTTAGGCACGAATATGTGGAGCACGTCCAGCCTATGCCGCAGAATCGGTGGTAGTACGATGTCTAATCCTCAAGTAAAATCAATCAAGTAAAATCATGTAAATCATATTAATTAGATTCTAACTCAATCACAAGTGCTAACAAGTAGATATGAAATAGAAAGACAAGTCCATAAAATCCAAACCAGAAAGTCAGATACAAGAATCCTGAAATAGATTACAACTCAAAATGTTCAGACAACATAATCTAATCAGTAGAAAGTAAATGCTAATCTAAAACTAAGCAACCTCCAGTGTTAAGTCTGCTACAGTATCCTCTGCTTCCTCAGATAAACCATGATCAGCCTCAGGTGTGCCATAGTAAGTGGGATACCAGTCCACTAAGTCATCGCCTAAAATGTGGTTATCCAGTCAGGATTGGAGCAAGTACAATACATGATCAACTATTCATAATATGATAGGAACTATATAACAAGAAATAGAATATGAGATGCCGGAATATAAACTGTGAACATGTCAGACAAGTAAGACAGATAGGTAAAACATGATAGTCATAGCAGGAGTATCATGGCATGTGACAAAATCAATATGGATGCAAAAGTCGTAACTACACTAAGTGAGGTTGAAGTACCATGTTCTATATGTGATCGGGCTGAGGGATCTACTTAGTACAGCTCAATTATATGTATCGTGTATAATTAGCTATTAGGTAGGGAAGAGGGAATACTGGGTTCTGATCACATATATACTAAGGTACTTCACGTCTAACTAGCAATCACGACAAGGAACATGAACAAGGTAATCATGAAAACACGGTAAACAGAAAATATGGTAATCAAATAGAATCCATAAATACTAATATCGTGTGATAATCGTGACAATAATCATGGAATGTATATCTAAATCATGAAATAGAGTAACTATCAGGAAATGAAAGTAATCATTGTAAGTACTTGCCTCGGGTATCTGAAGTCGACGTGCGCGACACGAAAAATATCACAGTCTAAATTCAAAATAATGATAATACCCAGAATAGCATCGTCCAAATAATAATCTGTAAGATCGTATCATCACAAGTCATAAGAGGTCATATCTTCCAAGAGTATATCTAAAGTCTACAATAGATAGTCCACAATCCCGTTGATTTAGAAAAAGAATGATCAGAAGCACAGATGGAAACGCACGATTAGTGACTGATTAATCAAATCAAATGAGAAGGACATAAGGGTTAATCCATGGATTATCTAGGAAACTTTAATAGACTAATTAATATAGATATTAGGAATTAACATCAGCATTTAGAAAAATATTTATTTACTATTTTTGAAATCATTAATCAAAATATTATGACCAAATATCTAGGACAATTTTAGAAATATGCCTACTAAACTCAAAACATATAATTATTATATATTTGTTAGAAATTATTTACTATAAATATATATACTATAATAACATTAAACATACTTTCTGAGAATACAAATAATATTAATATAACTAGATTTATATAAAAATAATGTTATATATATATATATATATATATATATATATATATATAAATATATATATATATATATATATATATATATATATATATATATATATATATATATATTGAAATTTTTGAAGCGCAAATTTGACTGACTCGCCTGGACCGCGGCCGCTGGGGTTGGGAACGTCGATGATGTTCCCAAAATCAAAACAAAAATTAATAATCTGCTACTGGGTTGTCCAGCCCAACCCACTGATCAGGTAATTAAATCAAAACCAAAATAGATCCATGGGCTTGAAGCCCGAGCCTAACGGGTTAGGGTTTAAAACCCTAATTACTCTCTCAAGGGAAATAAGAGAGCAGCAGAAATTAACCCTGAAAGAAAGAAAAAGGGGAACAGCGGCTCACCGCGGCTGCTCGCCGGAGATGACGCAGGCAAAGAAGGTGGCAAAGCTCGGGGACCGACACCGGAAAGACGGCGCTGACTATTGCTTTGAGATTTACACAGATCTGGAATTCGTGTTGCACCGATGAATGGCGGTAGAAAGTTGCTGGAACTCGTCCTCCACATGCTGCTGGTGCGGCGAAGCTCAAGGGCAGTCGGATCAAGGGTGGCGTTGCTCGGTGGAGTTAGGGTTGGTGGCAGATCTGGGAATCCGGTAAGTGATGGTTGTGGTGTAGGTTAGGGTTCAGTCGGATTTGGGTGGTTGTAGGAGTAGGTAGGGTGGTGGCACTAGCGATCTAGGTGGCAGTGGTCGGGGTGATGCTGGATGTGGGGGTGATGGCGACGGCATGAGGTGGTTGTGGTGTTGTTAGGGAGGAGTGGTGCTCAGTGATGGTGGAGCTAGTGGCTAGGGTGGAGACTGGTGCTGTTGTGGGTGGTATGGTGGTGTCGTGCGTGGGAGCAACGAAGGAGGATGGCCGTGAGGGTGGCGGCTGGTCGTGGCCGGAGTAGTGACAGAGTGGAGGCATGGATGTTTCCGTGGAGGCGGTGGTGTTGGGTGAACGAAGGTGGAGAGTGGTGGTTGCGGTGGCGTCGGAAACATTGGAGTAGTATATTTTGTAATAAAATATTAGGAAGTCTCAAATATTTTAATAGGAGAATAGTGGAGTGTTGTCCTAGGCCAAGTGGCAAACATGTAATTTGTAGTAGACCCTAATTAACCATAACTAACTATTAACTAATTACTAACTAATCAATTAATTAGCAAATAATCCACTAATTAGGACTAACTAACAATTAGATATTCACTAGCCCAAAACCATATGCCCACAATCCAAGGCCAAGGTTTGGTGGGCAATTAGATCAGTTAGCCCACAATCCAAGTCCAAGGTTTGGTGGGCAATTAGATTAGCTAGCCCACAATCCAAGCCCAAAATTTGGTAGCTCACACGAAATTAAATAATAATAAAATAAGTTTGAAAATTAAATTAACTAATTATTAAATAATAATAATTAAAATTAGAAATAAATCCATAATTAAATTTGAAATATAATTATATAAATTGCAAAAATAATGACATTGATTTTAAAAATAAAATTTTTGAATTTAGGTAGTTACAGCGGGAGGTACACAACAACAGCGAGCAGCGGCAGCCGTAATAGGGAGCATATGACTAGGGGGCGAGGGCGGGAGAGTGCGACGAGGTTACGGGGTGGAGGCACACAATAGTAGCAAATAGTGGTAGCCGCAACGAGGCAGTGTAGTGCCCCGCTTTCGATAGGCGACGGACTCCGTAATATGCTTGCGTCGTGTCAGATCAGTCGGAAACTTAGATGGTCATCTGACTCGATCGCTGAGGTTGATAAACAATAATACCTTGCGGCATCGATCCAATCGATTTGGACGAATGTTACGAGAATCAATCCAATTAATGGAATAGATTCTGTTGGAATAAGTCCTAGTGCAGCAGGCTGCGTCTCGACGAGTGAGCTCTATATAAGAGTCCCTTTGACGGGACCGGACTGCTGTATGGTTTTCTTAGAGCTTTCGCCGCTTGGTTTTGATGAATGTATTTTTGCATCGTTTTTTGAATGCATTCTGCGAATTTCGAAACGAAGGATTAAAGAAGAAATTCTGACTAAATGTTGGTGCCATTGCAGAAGCTCACGTAACTGAAGCTTGAACATTGTGAAGTGCTTCGACTATCGGCATGATCGAATACTTGGCGGATGGTTCGGCCCCTTCTTTTCTACTCTGTCCCGCAAACGAAATTATTTTGTCTCGAACATATTCAAATCAACGATGCCAAGTTAAATACATGCCAATCCACTAAGATCAAGAACTCGAGAAAAACGTATTGATTTAGAGTAAATTACTCGAAAAATATAAGTTTTACATCGAAAAGAGAAAGTTTAAGGTTCTAGAAAAGAGATAGACTATTTCATGATCTGCAAAATGAAATGATGAAACGATGTTTACGGCATACGGTACCTCGAAAAAATTTGGTACCTACGGGATGCTAAATCAGAACGTACGGCTTTGAGGAAACGAACTCTCGCATGAGTCAAAATGATAATGCTACTTAATACTGTCCGCGCATGAGTCATTCATTGGCATGGTCATGGACAACTTGCACACAAGTTTGGCTTTCATCGAAACAGTATTCCGGGGCCCTGGAACCGAATCGACTTAGGGGGAATATGAGTCGTGCTTCGGCACGAGGCATTGTGAGACTTCAAACGGGCTTGCAACCTGGATTGAAGGTGTGTCGTAATGTCATTGATAACTGTTCCTTGTGGTGGCGAACACCAATGACCATATATAAGATAGTAGCATGCTCACCTATTGTCATATGCAGGTATTGTAATGACCGTGGTTCGTATTACGTATTTGGAATATGTATACGAATCTTGACTCATATTTTATGTCTCCTGGTTTGGTTCGGCTTGTTTGGGTTGGCTTGGTTCGGCTTGGGTTGTTTATTGGTTCATCATGAACCAAGGGGAGAACCCTTACTTACCACCACCATCCCCATTTATTAGCCCAACTCTTTCTCTCTCTTCATTACTCTTCTTATTCTCCACCATTACTTCTTTACCTACCAAGAAGAGAGCTTAGGCAAGTGAAGCTTACTTCATGGAGGAACTCTGTTTTTATTGTTCCATTCTCTTTCTCATGAGATTCTAACACACTTTAATACTTAGTATTTCTAATTTCCATGGCTCATTTCTTGTAGATCTAAGTTTATTTCATTTTTAGATTTCTTGGGTTTGATCTATTTAATCTTGTTATTATCAAGTTTTGATGGTTCCATGTTGTAGAGAATTTCATTCTGCCCTATTTTGACCTATGGAAGTTCGAATTTGGACTATAGATGAAGGTTTTATGAAGCTTGGAAGCCATGGCTTGCATGGTTCTTCTTCTCGGAATAATAGAGAAGAAGAACAGTCCCATAGCCGCATGAACTTCCGTGGCCGGATGAACTTCCGCGGCGCATGAACTTCCGTGGCCGCATGAACTTCCGCAGCCGCATGAACTTTCGCAGCCTCATGAACTTCCGCAGCCTCATGAACTTCCGTGGCCGCATGAACTTCCGTGGCCGCATGAATTTTCGTGGTCGCATGAACTTTCGTAGCCGCATGAACTTCCGTGGCCGCATGAACTTCCGCAGCCGCATGAACTTCCGTAGCAGCATGAATTTTCGTGGCCGCATGAACTTCCGTGGCTGCATGAATTTCCGTGGCCGCATGAACTTCCGTGGCCGCATGAATTTCCGTGGCCGTATGGCTCTCAGGCGCATGCGCCCTGTCCCCTGTGCCGCATAACTCCTCCTGCCGTCCCTGCACCCTCTTTTGATTATTTAGTGCTACATGTATGTTGGTGCCTTATTAATTTAAATATGTTTCCTGACACGCTGGTGACCCGTTGTGGTGCACTTTTGACAAATGACATAACGTGATAGTGGTCCGTCGTGGCGCACTCCTGACAGTGAACATGACATGATATATATATCTCGAAGGCTGTTGCGACGGCTAGCATGTCATGACAAGTATGAATGACCTGGACACCATGGACGATTGTATTTGTACAAATAAACCAGTACCGTCTTGCATCATGTCTAGGATGAGGCTCCCGGAGTACCACGGTCAGGGATACCTACAAAAATTGACTAGGGCTAATAAATTAGAATAGTTCAGTAGTCATGAAGAGATTTTCCAGCTACAGGCATTTCCGTTATCTGGGCGCACTAAGTGGACTTGTAGCCTACTGACGAGTAGGGCACATTTCCAGCACACAGTCATGTGTTGCACCCTTCATAAACGGACATTCGACCTGGATAACTTGGATGGTCTGCAGGGCTTGTGGCTGTTGGGATAATCTCATTGCATTTGCTAGTAACTAGGCCTGTGATGACCCTATTTAGTTAAAGTATCAAGCCGTACTCTTTGCTTGGCCGTGAGTGATTGAATGAAGTCTAGCCCAGCTTTGACTTGTCCTGATCCTGTGCAAGATTATGACAAGACATAATTATTTATGCTTGCCTTAACAATAATGATTAGGGGACCAGTTCTGTTCAGGCGAAGGGTTACAACCCCGGTCCTTGTTTGGTTTAAGGGTTGTAACCTGGCCCCCGGAGCAGTTCTGTGTCCTCTCTTCGTTTATTGTCTTATTGCCCCCTGTGCCATGCTCGTCATATTTTATTTTACTTCAATAGCATGATTATTTATACTGGTTCCAGTTCTATTCAGGCGAAGGGTTACAACCCCGGTCCTTATTTGGTTTAAGGGTTGTAACCTGGCCCCCGGAGCAGTTCTGTGTCCTCTTTTCGTTTATTGACTTATTTCACCCTATGTTCTTGCTTACCAACAAGTAGTTGAGACGGATTTCTATTCAGATGAAGGGTTACAACCCCGGTCCTTGTTTGGTTTAAGGGTTGTGACCTGGCTACTTGAATGGTTTCCTCGTACTCAATTTACTGTTGTTATCTTTATTATTATCTGTTTCGTTTATAATTATCTTTAATATTCATTTGTAGTATGCTGGTTTTAGTTCCTAAGTGAAGCCTCCTTTGTGGCAGTTGCTCTTTTTGGGGTCTGACACAGCTGGTTTTGTGTGGCCAGATATCGGAGCAGCACCAGAGGATCTACCTACCTTCCAGCCAGATGGTGACCACTAGGTGTAACCCTGGCAATGCGTGGGTTTCTTTTTATCCTCCCACTTTATTGTAAAATTATTCTTTTGAGGCGTTTAGCCGGCGAGCACGTGTTAGCTCGTATTGCACCTTTATTTACTGTCTGCCTACGGGCTGTAACATGATTGACAAATCCTAGGGTTGATCATGTAAGACCAGAACTCTTGCTAGTCTTGACATTTTGTACGACTAGCTTAATGATCATCCGAATATGTAATGTATGGGATGCCTTACTATTGTATATTTGGTGCTGTGACATCTTGTAACTGTTATTACTTACTTGAGATTGAGACAATAGGCTTATTTATGACCATAGGATACTGATGGCTTGTAGTTAAACCCTCAAGTATCTAGGCAGCCGTGACCGTATAGCGAGGTGGATTGCACTTTAATATACATAGCTGGCTATGTACGCCCCCGCTCTCCAGTATTCTGGTTCTGGGGTATTACATGGTTTAAGTGGTGGCCTATGCAGGTCTTGTAAATCAAGATATATGAGGGTTTACCGAATAGATGTCTCAATCAATACTCGCCCTTGATCTCTGCTCGTATCTTCTGAATCCCTGTAATCTTGACCTGATCACATGCTTGTATCGTTGATCTGTCCTGGTCATTCCTTATTGTTCCCTATGTCGTCTTCTTCAGCGACATTGTTCCTGGACCAGCCGATCAGCAAGGCAGAGCATCTCTCGCGGACCAGCAGCAACCTGGAGATCAAGCCCAGCATTCAGGAGTAGCCTCCAGAGTCATGCCTACTGGAGGAGAGCCACCCGTTCAGTCCGTCCAGCCTGCAGAACCTGATGATGGCACTTTGGTGGATCTCATCAGGTCATTATTAGCTTCCCAGGATCGTCGAGAAGATGCCTTGCACCAGACGGTAGCAGATGCTTTGACCAGAGGAGGTCATCAGGGTAACAGCAAGCCAACAGCTTCAAGCGCTTGAACCCTCAATTCTTCGACGGCAGTGAAGATGCTATCGCTGCTGATGCTTGGCTTCAGGACACAGATGTGATTCTAGAAGCAGCCAGGACTCTAGAAGCCGAGAAGGTGGCCGTAGTGCACCTGCAGTTATTGGATCTTGCCCGCAGCTGGTGGGCGGCGCAGGCCGTTGGATTATTGGCACCCATTGCTTGGGCAGTATTCAGAGAGAGATTCCAGACCAAGTATTTCGATGCTGTAGCTCGATACGATCTACAGACGAGGTTCACCAATCTGAAGCAGATGGACAAGACTGTCGACGGATATGCGGCCGAGTTTTCGAGACTCAGTCGGTTTGCTCCCACCTTGGTAGCGACCGAGTTCGATAGGGCCAAGCGGTTCCAGAGGGGCTTCATCTGGAGATTTTATTGTTAGTAGAGCAGTTTGAGCATCAGACTTTTGATGCAGTATTGAGAGCATGTAGGAGGCATGAGTATACCTCCCAGAGGATCGTGGACAGGACCGGAGGTCGGAAGCGATCCCACGGTCAGATGAATCAGTCATCAGCACCAGCCCCGGCAGCCAGGGCTTTGACCATTGGAGTTTCGAGGCGGGCGGCCTCAGTAACATCGGTTCAGCATTCCACCCCGATGCACCCTCTGTAAAACCCCTAAATTTCTACTATTTTTTTATTATTAAAATTGGTACCGATTTAAAATTTTGTATTGTACGTCGCGTAGTCGTATTGTACATCGCGCACGAAATTATTTTTCGTAGTTGCTCGTCGAGTGCGAATATGTGCGAGCGTACATATTTTAAAAAAATATTTTTTTCTATTTTATTATATACTTTCAAAATATTATATAAATATTCTTGCTATAGAAAACCTTTGTTTCTAAAAGTTATTAATAATAAATAATATTTTTGTATACTAGAAAAGCCTAATTATGTAAAGAATATTTTTACATACATATATTTCATAATTATTTATTGGTCTATTTTAAATAAAAGTATAATTTTCGAGATTTATTAATATTAATATGTTATTGTTCAAAAAGATATTTAAAAAGATTTATTATTTTCGAAATTATTATTATTGGTATTTTGAAAAATATATTTGGAAGTTATTGTGGCCATTTAAATCTTGATTTAAATTTTTGGATTTATTTAAATAGTAAATATTTGAAATTTGATTATTCCATTTGATTTTAAACTAAGAGAATTTAATTTGATTTAAATTAGATTTGGATTTGGATTTGGATTTGGATTTGGATTTGATTGCTTTTAAACTAAATTAGGAAATATCTAAATTGGGTTTTAAATATCCTAATCCTTATCTTATTGGAAATTCCCACATCCTATAAATAGGCAGGTACTCCTCCAATTTATTTTTATCATCCACCAAATTGTCTCCACAAATAAATTTTCACAACCCAAACCCGTGCATCGTGTCGGTGTCCAACCTTTTTCCGTGTCAGCCCATGTCGGCAGGTGTCTTTCCACTAATTAATTCTTTACAAATACATTATCTTTATCGCGTCCGACACACCCGGACGCACCTCCTCGTCACCATCATCGTGTCGGACACATCCGACACGACCTAATTCCTAACTAACCCTAAGAACCTAACCATGCCCTCCCTCGCCACCGTGGACGTTCCCCTTCCAGCTCCTCCACGGCATGGCCGACTTTCCGCCAGCTTTCCAGCAAACCCGTCTCCCTACGACCCCCATCATCAGACCTCCGGATCCACCAAGCCACCGCCACAATCATCACCACCCGATCCCGGCACCCACACCACTTACGCCGCCACCGACGGCATCACCACCACGACTCGTCATCGCCCCTTCCAGTGGCTGACCACCTCTCGACCGACCATAACCGCCACAATCGACCCCAGCCACCCGAAACACCACCGCCACCCCAGCCATCGCGGGCCGGCCGCACCCAAAATCAAAACAAAAGAAGAAGACCAAACCCTTACCTCTTCCCGACCGCGTCACCCCCGAGCTCCGCCTGGGCGCGGCAGCCCTGGCATGGAGTCCACGCCCCTCCGCGTACATCCGCCGTGCCGGCCTCCGCGACCGGAGCACCGCGCCCGGTCTCCTCGCCATCCCGGCGAGCTCGCCTCCGCCCAGCGCCGCGAGGCAGCGCTCCTCCGCCGAGCGCCTCTTCCAAAACCCTCAACCCCCGTTAGCCGCCGACCGCCCGACTTATCAGCCCCTCGAATCCCCGCGCGCAGCCCTAGCCGCCGGTCGGATCCGCCGCTCCCCACGCCAAAAAACCACTCACGCCGGAGCGCCACTTCTCCCCCTCGATCTTCACCTCCAATCGTCGCTCACCGCTCCTTACCACCGAGCGCTCCGCTCCCTCTCTCAGTTATTTTTTCTCTCCTAAAATATTTCTAACCTCTCTCTCTCTCCTTTTGCTTCTCTTGCTTATTTCTCTGCTGAGAGCAGATTGGAAAGGAATTTTATTATTATTATTATTATTATTATTATTAATATTATTATTATTATTATGTTTATTTGTTCTGTGTTAAGTTTTAATAGTACAACATTAGTAGTTAATATTACAATATTCTTACGACGGTATACATATCTAATTTTGTTGCTTTCTATTTTTTTATATTTTTGTGATTTTTACAGTAGTAGAAAATTCATGGATTCTATTATTAATATTTAATGATATTATATTATTATTATTTTTAAAATTGGTATATTCGAATATTATATTGGGCTTGGCCCTAAAAGTTCGAAAATCTAGTTTTAAATAGATTTTCTAGGTTTTTCGTTAATTCTCTAAATCTGTTTTTACTAATACACATAGTTCTATTGGGATAACTTAAGAGTATTTTTTGCCCAAAGGCGATTTTCAAATTTTCTACTATTTATCTAAATATAAATTTTGAGTATTAAAATGTAGTTCCAAATTATTGTATAAATTTTTTAGTATAAAATAAGATATTCTACTAAGTAAATTCTAGTTTTCAATCTAAAACGATTTTACTACCTATAAATATTTTGTGATAATAAAATACGGTTTTCAAGGTTATAAATATTTTTCTAAATTCATATTATTCGATCAAATTCTTTCGATTATCGTCCAGACCATGACCAACCCTATAAGCCCGTTTCTTCACCAATTTCGTACTACCTTATGTCCACCCTAACTAAGTTGACCATTCTGGACCTAATGGAACTATCCGTGTCACCATCAGAGGTCACCATGCATAGTTGTTGTACCGAAATTGCAGATCGTGCCACTTGGATCATTGCAGCACCACCAGTCGTACTACCAGGCAAGATACCTTGCCATTATACTGTTTATTTTTAGTTGCATTTTATTTACATATCACTGTTCATTTATTTCTAGTTCTTTGATTACTGCCTGCTCAGTGATATAGTTGTACCTTGTTATTTACCCTTTGATTGCATATGGACTTAGAGTAAGGGACTACCACTAGTTTAGTGCATCGCATAAACTTTGACACTGTTGTGCCACGAGATGCGTGAGTTATGAATAGCATATAGTCTACGAACTTGCGTGTTGGCTGATCACTGATGCGTACAGGACGTGCGTTAGGTCTAACTGTCAATAGTTGTGTGTTAGAAGACTTGACAGTTAGTAGTGTTACATGGTCGTGGATGCGACATGATAGGTACATTGGGTGGAAAGAACATTTCCTTATCGTATGGGCTTCTATTGCACATCCCTTATAACCCGGAAGCTCCGTTGGAGATACGGGTGTGAGCCTCTCAGGTTGGCCACTGTCGTTTTTGAACGTCATGCTCTCGGTCACTGGTGCCCAAGTAGGGACTATACCAGATCCCATTTACAGCCACGGCTCATGCGACGAAAGGTTTGTTCTCACTGCATATTCACTTTAGTTTGGTTAGATTACCTTATAGTGTCTTGTCACTTTCTTTGATTGTGGCATATTTATATTCAGTATTATATGGCATGTTGATGTATCTTGTTACGTCCCTCTGAGGACCTGGTTATCTCGCCAGGTGTGTGCTCTTATGATTTCTGCAGGTGCTCTAGCTAAGGCCATGACTTGCGCTCTGTTCATCGAGATGTTGCTCTTGGATCGTCATCTCATTGCTCTACTAAATTCCTTTCCTTGTATATTTTGTTCTTATTAAAATTAGTTGGTAGTGGACTTTGTCTCCGCCCAACGATTGTATATATGACAAATTCAAAGTTGCTTTTATATCATTATTTATCTTTGTGGATGAGATTTAGTACCTCGGTTACTGCATTTACAGCTTATGTATATATACGAGGGTCCATATACTTCGTATGTATACAGCTGGCATGATTGCGTTCTAGTCCTACGTATTTTGGGACTGGGGCGTTACATGTTTTTGTGGTGGCCCATGCAGGTCTAGTTTGCCGTTTCGGTTACATGATTAAACCAAACGGACCTGCAATACAGGATTAGAGTCTAGAAATCTCATCCACCTACTTGACATTCTTTCTTGACTTCAAATTCCGAACTCTCGTTCGACCTCCTTGATTTGCATCTTGTATGACTCCTTCTACCGTAAATTCTTAGTTCGTGTTTAGTAAGATGACTAAACTAGTATATGCCCATAGGTTAAACACATGGCTAGATAGATTGCATTTGGCAATTAATATGCATTAGAATTTTTGAGTTATAAAGAAATTTATTTTTCTAGAAAGTATGATTTTAAGGATTAGTTAATTTCAAGTTGGGTAGTAGCATATTACCGCCTTCAATGGATAGTTAGAATTTTATTTTGCCATTACAAGGTGGTATACACAAGAGGACATAAAACAATTTTATGGATTATGATTTTTGGAAATAGCGAAATAGTTTATGATTTATTTGGGATATGAAACCGAATTGAGTAACATCTTTAAATTGTGACCCATGATTACGATTTAGTTCAAGTTGGGATTGAATATGTTAAAGTTTATCTCGAATTTATTAAAGTGTTTTAAATTATAAGTTACGATTTTGTAAAGAATATGAAGGGTTTATGATTTACGGTTTATTAGAAAGCTTGAGGTTTTAAATTGATTCTACGAATTACGAATTATAAGTATTTAATTTTGAGCTTGAAGAGATAATGGTAAAATTTGTTTGAAATATTTTTGGAAGATATGGAATCGACTTTGAAGGAAAAATATTTAAATTTGCTCATATGATTTATGGTTATATAGATTCGAGTTTAAAAGCCTTGATTATGGATATTTAAATTTTGGTAAAAAAAAAATTTACTTTGAAGAGTAGTTGTGACTTATTGGAAGCTAGATATACACATTCGAAGGATATAGAATTAAATTCGGGAGTTATTTAAACGTTCCATTTTGTAGTATAAAATTCGACGGATAAACTTAGTAAATGTTGAGTTTAAGATTTGGAAAAAAGGGTTATTAATCAATTTGCGATATACAATGGTTTTTTCGAGATTGACTAGAGATTTAAAATTTTGATTAAAGTTGATAGCCTAGGATGATTGGAAATCTTGGTGGAGTATCTTGGAAATTTTATTGAGAAACTTTCGAGGAACTTGAAATTTTAGATTAGATCATATATTGGTGAAGGACCAAGAAACAAGTAAGGTCACCCTAGTAAGATAGAAGTATTCCACATTAGATTGCCATACCACCTATGATTATGATATTGCATATACACAAGTATAGTTAGTCATCAACCAAACCAATGAACATATCTTTGACTTACCCGACCTTCCCTCAAATCTAGATCATTATTTGTGACCATCTACTTGTTTGAAACTTAGAAATGATTAGAGTCGTTCCCTTGACCATACCTATTTTCTCTCTAGAAACTGTGCCTCTAACTTATCTTAGCTTGATCTACGAGATTTCCTAATTATCATTATTTCGTGCTTTATCCTTTGATTTTGAGTATTAATTAGTACCTTATGAAAACCCACTTTCTATTTTTGATCATTTGGCATTCCCTATCGTGACTTTGATATTTGAAGCACAACACTAGACTTTTTCTTCCAACAAATTTCACATGCAAGACCTAGACGAGCTCATCTTCATGTAGGTATATCATGTCCCACTAAAACACGTCCCCTTGTACTCTATTTTTTATGGTACGACTTTCGGGTCATAGAGACTAACTATAACCTATACCATGGTACCGATATACTTTTGACTATATATTTGGACTCAATCACGACTCGAATCTTCGGCCCGATTGCGATCTACTAAATCCGTTAAATGCTTAACCTTGTGTTTTTATCTTGACTGCTTAACCCTTGTCATTTATTTTCTTGTATTATCTTGATTTACTTAGACCCATAACATCTTTAGCTCTTCAATATGGCCACGCTTACTTTTCTCCCTTCCATTTAAATTGCTTTGCTTATATTTCACTATGATTCCTCCATAGCTTATACAACCTTATTCCTTGTATGATTCCCTTATGAGAAATGAAAGTTGATCATCACACTATTGGGTTAGTAGAGGTTATATTGGAGAACCCCACAACATGGATAAATACTACAGTTTATTAAATTACGAGATTATTGGACATAAATGAAAAAGTGTGATAATTCCAATAGATGAAGTGAGAAATGTTAGATTGTGATGATAAAACAAGCAAAGGTAAATAGAATTCTCAAATTTACAAATTTGTTTCGAGGTAACAAAATATTGAGCGAAGAAATTCTTAAAGTGTTGGTGGTTAAGAACCAAATTTATATACTAAATTTATGGATGCAAATTTTGATAAAGAAAAATGTTGACATTGCCTCCGATGACATATAGTGTTATGATGATATTTTCAAGGATAACCAATTGTTGAAGAAACAAACCTTTACATTTTTGATGCATGGAGAATTAAGTTGTAAGATGATTATGAATAAGAAGTTAAGATGAGTTACATTTCTTCCATCAAGAAGATGAGATTGTTGAATTTAAAATTTCGAGAGAGAGACTAATAAGTATTTTAGAAATTTTCAATTGTGATGATCGAAGATTGAGTTATGAAGGTATACCGTTAGTTTTCGAGATTTATCATTGAAGACGGACTTTTTTGATACCTATAGATGCATCGTGCATTGACCAATAATACAAATTGTAGAAAGAAGATTTTAACTTTTACTTGGGCCAAATTGGTTAAAGATTTTGGAATTTTTACTTGGGAGGATATATAAGTGAGCGGGTACAATGAAGATTATGGTAGTCAAAATTTGAGGCTATTCTATGACGAAATAGAGAAAATTAGAGTACATTGAGAATCATATTGGTTTTGCTTAAGGGGACGTGGAACGAAATTTTTTTTTGAAAGAACGATTTATGATAAGAGAGATTTCATGGATATTGACGATATCGAGGATTAAGGAGTTTATTTCCTACTTATGAGGTTGCTGGTTGATCGAACTTAGTCATTGATTGATTGTCATGATCGAAATCTAAAACCATCGAAATTTTTAGTCGCTCAAATGACATATTGCCATTAAATTTTCGCTCACCTTATCGACAAAAATTTTGTTTGCATCCTCGTTCCAAGAAGATCTCCTAAATCTATTCGAATAAACCTGCTCCATTCCCTTCGCCCTACCTATCCTAATTTTTCCTAAATTTTGAGGACGAAATTCTTTTAAGTTGGGTAGGATGTAAAACCCCTAAATTTATACTATTTTTTTATTATTAAAATTGGCACCGATTTAAAATTTTGTATTGTACGTCGCGTAGTCGTATTGTACGTTGCGCACGAAATTATTTTTCGTAGTTGCTCGTCGAGTGCGAATATATACGAGCGTACATATTTTAGAAAAACATTTTTCTCTATTTTATTATATACTTTCAAAATATTATATAAATATTCTTGCTATAGAAAACCTTTGTTTCTAAAAGTTATTAATAATAAATAATATTTTTGTATACTAGAAAAGCCTAGTTATGTAAAGAATATTTTTTCATACATATATTTCGTAATTATTTATTGGTCTATTTTAAATAAAAGTATAATTTTTGAGATTTATTAATATTAATATTTTATTGTTCAAAAAGATATTTAAAAAGATTTATTATTTTTGAAATTATTATTATGGTATTTTGAAAAATATATTTGGAAGTTATTGTGGCCATTTAAATCTTGATTTAAATTTTTGGATTTATTTAAATAGTAAATATTTGAAATTTGATTATTCTATTTGATTTTAAACTAATAGAATTTAATTTGATTTAAATTAGATTTGGATTTGGATTTGGATTTGGATTTGATTGCTTTTAAACTAAATTAGGAAATATCTAAATTGGGTTTTAAATATCCTAATCCTTATCTTATTGGGAATTTCCACATCCTATAATTAGGCAGGTACTCCTCCAATTTATTTTTATCATCCACCAAATTGTCTCCATAAATAAATTTCCACAACCCAAACCCGTGCATCGTGTCGGTGTCCAACCTTTTTCCGTGTCAGCCCGTGTCGGCAGGTGTCTTTCCACTAATTAATTCTTTACAAATACATTATCTTTATCGCGTCCGACACACCCGGACGCACCTTCTCGTCACCATCATCGTGTCGGACACACCCGACACGACCTGATTCCTAACTAACCCTAAGAATCTAACCATGCCCTCCCTCGCTACCGTGGCCGTTCCCCTTCCAGCTCCTCCACGGCATGGCCGACTTCCCGCCAGCCTTCCAGCAAACTCGTCTCCCTACGACCCCCATCATCAGACCTCCAGATCCACCAAGCCACGCCACAATCATCACCACTCGATCCTGGTACCCACACCACCTACGCCGCCACCATCGACATCACCACCATGACTCGTCATCGCCCCTTCCAGTGGCTGACCACCTCTCGACCGGCCATAACCGCCACAATCGACCCCAGCCACCCGAAACACCACCGCCACCCCGGCCATCGCCGGCCGGCCGCACCCAAAATCAAAACAAAAGAAGAAGACCAAAACCCTTACCTCTTTCCGACCGCGTCACCCCCGAGCTCCGCCTGGGCGCGACAGCCCTGGCCTGGAGTCCACGCCCCTCCGCGTGCATCCGCCGCGCTGGCCTCCGCCACCGGAGCACGCGCCCGGTCTCCTCGCCATCCCGACGAGCTCGCCTCCGCCCATCGCCCGCGAAGCAGCGCTTCTCCGCTGAGCGCCTCTTCCAAAACCCTCAACCCCCGCTAGCCACCGACCGCCCGACTTCTCAGCCCCTCGAATCCCCGCGCGCAGCCCTAGCCGCCGGCCGGATCCGCCGCTCCCTACGCCGGAAAACCACTCACGCCGGAGCGCCACTTCTCCCCTCGATCTTCACCTCCGATCGCCGCTCACCGCTCCTCACCACCGAGCGCTCCGCTCCCTCTCTCAGTTATTTTTTTTCTCTCCTAAAATATTCCTAACCTCTCTCTCTCTCTCCCTTTGCTTCTCTTGCTTATTTATCTGCTGAGAGCAGATTGGAAAGGAATTTTATTATTATTATTATTATTATTATGTTTATTTGTTCTGTGTTAAGTTTTAATAGTACAACATTAGTAGTTAATATTACAATATTCTTACGACGGTATACATATCTAATTTTGTTGCTTTCTATTTTTTTATATTTTTGTGATTATTACAGTAGTAGAAAATTCATGGATTCTATTATTAATATTTAATGATATTATATTATTATTATTTTTAAAATTGGTATATTCGAATATTATATTGGGCTTGGCCCTAAAAGTTCGAAAATCTAGTTTTAAATAGATTTTCTAGGTTTTTCGTTAATTCTCTAAATCTGTTTTTACTAATACACATAGTTCTATTGGGAAAACTTAAGAGTATTTTTTTGCCCAAAGGCGATTTTCATATTTTCTACTATTTATCTAAATATAAATTTTGAGTATTAAAATGTAGTTCCAAATTATCGTATAAAATTTTTAGTATAAAATAAGATATTCTACTAAGTAAATTCTAGTTTTCAACCTAAAACGATTTTACTACCTATAAATATTTTGTGATAATAAAATACGGTTTTCAAGGTTATAAATAATTTTCTAAATTCATATTATTCGATCAAATTCTTTCGATTATCGTCCAGACCATGACCAATCCTATTAGCCCGTTTCTTCACCAATTTTGTACTACCTTATGTCCACCCTAACTAAGTTGACCATTCTGGACCCAATGGAACTATCCGTGTCACCATCAGAGGTCACCATGCATAGTTGTTGTACCGAAATCGCAGATCGTGTCACCTGGATCATTGCAGCACCACCAGGCTTACTACCAGGCAAGATACCTTGCCATTATACTGTTTATTTTTAGTTGTATTTTATTTACATATCACTGTTCATTTATTTCTAGTTCTTTGATTACTGCCTGCTAGTGATATAGTTGTATCTTGTTATTTACCCTTTGATTGCATATGGACTTAGAGTTAAGGGACTACCACTAGTTTAGTGCATCGCATAAACTTTGACACTGTTGTGCCACGAGATGTGTGAGTTATGAGTAGCATATAGTCTACGGACTTGCGTGTTGGCTGATCACTGATACGAGCAGGATGTGCGTTAGGTCTAACTGTCAATAGTTGTGTGTTAGAAGACTTGACAGTTAGTAGTGTTACATGATCGTGGATGCGACATGATAGGTACATTGGGTGGGGAGAACATTTCCTTATCGTATGGGCTTCTATTGCACATCCCTTGTAACCCGGAAGCTCCGTTGGAGATACGGGTATGAGCCTCTCAGGTTGGCCACTGTCATTTTTGAACGTCATGCTCTCGGTCACTGGTGCCCAAGTGGGGACTATACCAGATCCTATTTATAGCCAGGGCTCATGCGACGAAAGGTTTGTTCTCACTGCATATTCACTTTAGTTTGGTTAGATTACCTTATAGTGTCTTGTCACTTTCTTTGATTGTGGCATATTTATATTCAGTATTATATGGCATGTTGATGTATCTTGTTACGTTCCTCTAAGGACCTGGTTATGTAGTGCCCCGCTCCTTGCGGTCCACTATGTAATACCTACGGCTTGTTGACTCAGTCATGAACTGAGTATTTGGTGAAACCTTTGCCGGTATCGATTGATCACGGATGAAATGCAATGAACCTTTCCAATTGATGGATTGGCTTCTATTGAAATGAATCCAAGAGTTTTGCTGAATGTTTTCTCTTTGCTGCTTGGTTTTGATGAATGCGTTTTCGTATTGGTTTTCGATGATTGGTTTTCATTGTTCGCTTTCATCGCATTTCGCATTCATTCCGAATCTTGAGAGAAAGAGACGAAGTATGCTAATCAACTGTTGGTGCCATTGTAGGCCGCGTGAATTGTTCGTGAACGGCGCGTGAAGTCCCTCCTTCTCTCTACTAAGATTCATCTCGGTGAGTTGCTTCAACCGAACAGACATTGATCTGTACGCCTAAGAAAATGATCTTTAGTCTACTCTGTTGCCTTGTCCCAATGATCAATGATACCACATCCACAAAAGATAAGAGAAGATAATTGAATTGAATCAAATTCAAGAATATGTGTTGCTACTCTATCTGCTCGATAAGAATGATCATCTGCTTGTCATCAGTATGCTTGAAATGTAGACATGTACAGACGAACTTGTACATGTTGAGATAAACCTGAGGCACGAATTAAACGTGTCGTATACCTGTGCATAAGTCCAAGTGTGTCTCATCTGATAGAACGGCTAGAGCATGCATTTGGTCTCGGACAACTTGTATACAAGGAATTATTTGTCTCTCGGGTGGTATCTGGGGGCACCTGGAACCGCTCGGCCTAGGAGAGATTATGAGCACACTGGGTGCAAGGACCCATGTTAAAAGTGTAGCCGAATATCTGTGTCCTTAGCGACGAGCTGAACCAAAGAGTCACAGCGGCTAATCATGGGGAAAACCCATGGACCAACATGTAGAATAGTCCACCTGCATGACCCGAATGACAACTTCAATATCTGCAAGAATGAATCATGAATTTCTCATTATGCAAATTGTGCTAACGTGGTTTTGTGCAGGGATGACTGCCGGCGAGGGTAAGTTGCTATGATATATTCTATCTGTCATGTTCTTATGAATTGTTAAAAAGAACCTAGACAAGTAGAAAGATCACTAGTAAATGTTAGCTCAACATATTGATTTAGTGCAGAGATTTGCGAGTTCGGCCAAAAGCCGCTCGCCAGTACATGATGTGTACTGACCCACGTTGTGGGCAACCTTTTCAGAAAGCAAAAGGAGACAGGGGGATTTCAAGTGAGGCACCGAAGCTCGTCTAGCCCAGTAGAGCTCGTGGATTCGCCTCGAAGTTTACTTTCAGTCAATTGCAAGTTTCCAGTTTTCATTTCCTTTGAAGGTGTCTTTCAATTCCAGCTTGTAATAAAGGATATCATGTATGGGCATTGTGGCTAATTTCAAAAGAGTATTTCAAAGAGAATCTTGTAGCCAAATTATAAGGCAAATCTGAGTTGCAAAGCTTTGTACTTGTATTCCTTTCAAGCTATGAATAAAATGAGTATTTCCATTTCAAATCTCTGTGTCCAACATTTGGTTTTCTGCAATGGGTGCGTGCGTGTGTTATGCTTGACTAATGGGTGCGTGCGTGTGTTTTTGCTTGACTAGTTGTTTTTGTGCAGGTACATGGCCTTGTGCAAGCGCAACTTAGGCTTGCACGGCATCACGCCTTAGCGAGGACGATCGATCCCGCAGGGATCCAAGCAAGACGGACGACCCTAGCGGGATCGGGGCGTGACAAAGTGGTATCAGAGCATGGTTTTACGTCCTTGGCCTCTTGCAAATATCGTTTTCAAAAAGTATATAAAATACTTTGACGGCTTTCAAAAGTGTCCCGATTTTGAGTTATGAAAACCAATGCCCCATACAATAAGTCCATAATATTTTATGAGACTGACAGAAGTTATACTGTTTTGTAGAGAAATGGCTCCTCCTCGTGCCTCTGGCTCGACCGATCCGATAGAACGGATCATGAGAATGTTGGAGCTGCAAAGGCAGGATAGTGAGGAAAACAACCAAATACACCAGGCCCGAGCGGCTGCCCAACAAAAGCAGTTGGATGCCTTGACCCAGCTTGTCACGGCGCTTGCGACAAATCAAAATGCCACTGCAGCGACGGAACAGACGGGAACGCCCGAGATCGAGCCCGTAGAAGGTGATGAGCCCCAGCCGGCGCAAAGGCACACTGTCTTTAGGCCAAAGGACTTCTTGGACGCGAAACCTCCAGAATTTCAAGGCAGGACGTCACCCGACAAGGTGATGGACTGGATTGATAAAATAGAGACTCTGTTCGCGTTCATAGGAGTTCCAAGTAGCAAAAAGGTAGTCTGTGCCGTTATGCTCCTACGGCTGCGGGCGAAGGACTGGTGGAAGGCGAAGAAGCCGGCGCTGCTCGCAACGGCTAGGAATGGAAAGATCTCGTGGGCCTTGTTCAAGAAGGCGTTTCTCGATCAATATCTGCCTCGAGCCATGAGCAAGAAGATGGAGGATGACTTCATCACACTGAAACAGGGGAATATGTCCGTGGAGGACTATGAATCTGAATTTGCTAAGTTGGCAAATTTTGCCGCTGCTTGGCTCCCCACGGAACAGACTCGCATAAATCGATTCGTGGAAGGTCTGAATTACGACATCCAGTTAAGTGTGCTGAATCGAGAATGCGAGTCCTATTCTCAAGCCTTTGAAGCGGCGCTTCAGGTGGAACAGTTCGAGCAGAGGAAAGCGTCCAACAAAGTGCCGAACAGTCAGAATCAGCCCGCCAAGAGAAATCATGACGGGGAGAAAAAGACCGATGGGGAACCACGAAATGAGACAATCTGTTCCTACTGCGGTCGACGAGGACATTCAAGTGAAGAATGTCGCTTTGCGAAAGGTTTGGTATGCAGTCACTGTGGAAAGCATGGACACACCAAGGAAGACTGTCGTGCCGCAAACCACGCTTGTTTTCGTTGTGGCCAACAGGGTCACGCCATCCGAAATTGCCCGAAGAGAAGTCGGAATAGAGATGACAATGAAGAGCGTGGGCAGCTGCCAGGCCCACCGCCGCTTCGAGACAATCTGCCGAACCAGCCGCAGCGGATTAATGGACGCGTCTTCAATCTCTCCACGTTGCTTGACCCAGAATGCAACAATAGTGGAGGTGCGTTTTGTTTCTTAAGTTTTGAGGACAAAACTTTTTCTTGGTGGGTTATTATGTAGTGCCCCGCTCCTTGCGGTCCACTATGTAATACCTACGGCTTGTTGACTCAGTCATGAACTGAGTATTTGGTGAAACCTTTGCCGGTATCGATTGATCACGGATGAAATGCAATGAACCTTTCCAATTGATGGATTGGCTTCTATTGAAATGAATCCAAGAGTTTTGCTGAATGTTTTCTCTTTGCTGCTTGGTTTCGATGAATGCGTTTTCGTATTGGTTTTCGATGATTGGTTTTCATTGTTCGCTTTCATCGCATTTCGCATTCATTCCGAATCTTGAGAGAAAGAGACGAAGTATGCTAATCAACTGTTGGTGCCATTGTAGGCCGCGTGAATTGTTCGTGAACGGCGCGTGAAGTCCCTCCTTCTCTCTACTAAGATTCATCTCGGTGAGTTGCTTCAACCGAACAGACATTGATCTGTACGCCTAAGAAAATGATCTCTAGTCTACTCTGTTGCCTTGTCCCAATGATCAATGATACCACATCCACAAAAGATAAGAGAAGATAATTGAATTGAATCAAATTCAAGAATATGTGTTGCTACTCTATCTGCTCGATAAGAATGATCATCTGCTTGTCATCAGTATGCTTGAAATGTAGACATGTACAGACGAACTTGTACATGTTGAGATAAACCTGAGGCACGAATTAAACGTGTCGTATACCTGTGCATAAGTCCAAGTGTGTCTCATCTGATAGAACGGCTAGAGCATGCATTTGGTCTCGGACAACTTGTATACAAGGAATTATTTGTCTCTCGGGTGGTATCTGGGGGCACCTGGAACCGCTCGGCCTAGGAGAGATTATGAGCACACTGGGTGCAAGGACCCATGTTAAAAGTGTAGCCGAATATCTGTGTCCTTAGCGACGAGCTGAACCAAAGAGTCACAGCGGCTAATCATGGGGAAAACCCATGGACCAACATGTAGAATAGTCCACCTGCATGACCCGAATGACAACTTCAATATCTGCAAGAATGAATCATGAATTTCTCATTATGCAAATTGTGCTAACGTGGTTTTGTGCAGGGATGACTGCCGGCGAGGGTAAGTTGCTATGATATATTCTATCTGTCATGTTCTTATGAATTGTTAAAAAGAACCTAGACAAGTAGAAAGATCACTAGTAAATGTTAGCTCAACATATTGATTTAGTGCAGAGATTTGCGAGTTCGGCCAAAAGCCGCTCGCCAGTACATGATGTGTACTGACCCACGTTGTGGGCAACCTTTTCAGAAAGCAAAAGGAGACAGGGGGATTTCAAGTGAGGCACCGAAGCTCGTCTAGCCCAGTAGAGCTCGTGGATTCGCCTCGAAGTTTACTTTCAGTCAATTGCAAGTTTCCAGTTTTCATTTCCTTTGAAGGTGTCTTTCAATTCCAGCTTGTAATAAAGGATATCATGTATGGGCATTGTGGCTAATTTCAAAAGAGTATTTCAAAGAGAATCTTGTAGCCAAATTATAAGGCAAATCTGAGTTGCAAAGCTTTGTACTTGTATTCCTTTCAAGCTATGAATAAAATGAGTATTTCCATTTCAAATCTCTGTGTCCAACATTTGGTTTTCTGCAATGGGTGCGTGCGTGTGTTATGCTTGACTAATGGGTGCGTGCGTGTGTTTTTGCTTGACTAGTTGTTTTTGTGCAGGTACATGGCCTTGTGCAAGCGCAACTTAGGCTTGCACGGCATCACGCCTTAGCGAGGACGATCGATCCCGCAGGGATCCAAGCAAGACGGACGACCCTAGCGGGATCGGGGCGTGACAGGTTATCTCGCCAGGTGTGTGCTCTTATGATTTCTGTAGGTGCTCTAGCTAAGGCCATGACTTGCGCTCTGTTCATCGAGATGTTGCTCATGGATCGTCATCTCCTTGCTCTACTAAATTCCTTTCCTTGTATATTTCGTTCTTATTAAAATTAGTTGGTAGTGGACTTTGTCTCCGCCGAACGATTGTATAAATGACAAATTCAAAGTTGCTTTTATATCATTATTTATCTTTGTGGATGAGATTTAGTACCTCGATTACTGCATTTACAGCTTATGTATATATACGAGGGTCCATATACTTCGTATGTATACAGCTGGCATGATTGCGTTCTAGTCTTACGTATTTTAGGAATGAGGCGTTACACCCTCAGCAGCAAAAGCAGAAGCAGTCTTCCGCAATTGGATGTTCACACTGCGGGAAGCCGGGGCATGTAGTACCAGAGTGTTGCAGAGCACAGGATTTGTGCTTGGTTTGTGGTGCCCCAGACCACAGGTTGGAAACTTCCCGAAAAGGGGGAGTTCATTATCAGCTTTCTCTAGTCCTTCAGTTAGAGGACCAGCACCAGTCCAGCAGCAGCAGCAGCTGCAGTACCCATTTCCGAGGCTATTGCCGACGCAGGCCGAGGTATTCCAGCAGCAGAGACCGCAGCAGTATGCCCAAGCCCAAGCCCTGATCCAGAGCAGACGGAGGAATTTTCAGCAGAGGGGACCCGCACCCAGAGGGCATGGTCAAGTGCTGGCCTTGACCATGGGAGAGGAAGGAATAGCACCCGGTGAGATAGTGGCAGGTACTATTCTCGTCAACACATTTCCAGCTACAATATTATTTGATTCTGGTGCCTCGAATTCATTTATGTCTGCACGATTTGCGACACGGATAGGATTGGAGCCCGAGTTATTATCAGTGAGGCTCAATATACTTACTGGTAATAGACTTGTCGGAGTAGATAGGGTGTTTTCCTTGTGTCGGATCGTAGTTAGCGGTAGAGAGTTCCTCGCTAGATTGATAGAGTTTCCGATGGCCGATTATGATGTGGTCTTAGGGATGGATTGGTTGAGGGACTAGTATGCTAGGATAGACTGCCATCTTGGCAGCGTTATTTTTAGCATTCTAGGCGAGCC